>JZKD02S0743198.1:777278-810339 GCA_000966675.3 Picea glauca
GTTTTCCCGGTTTGGGTTTCCAGGTGAAAAATCTCTGTGTAATGTTTGTATTTGCCATTGTATCTTTTCTGTTCTTTTCTGAATATCAATTTGTAGTAGATATTGTACAAGGTTACCTTCTTAGTTTCTGGGTTCCAAATCTTATAACCTTTGAGACCATCTTTATATCCAATAAATATACATTTTTCAGCCTTCTTATCCAACTTACTCCCGTTTTCCTTTGGAACATGAACATATGCATCATAGCCAAATACCTTTATATGTGTGAGAGAAGGTTCATTACCAGTCCATACCTCTTGTGGAGTCTTGTCATCCAACGTTGACGAGGGTGATCTGTTGACCAGATAACATGAAATACCCACTGCCCTTGTCCAGAATTCTTTCCCTAAACCGACACCACTGAGCATACACCTTTATTTTTCCATCAATATCCTTTTCATCCTTTCTGAAACTCCATTATGTTGAGGTGTATATGGAGAAGTCTTCTACCTTTCTATACCATACTTCTTACAGAATTCTTCAAATTCATTCTTGTAAAACTCTCTATCATTATCTCGCCTCAGCACCTTAATTCTTTTCTTTGTTTGATTCTCAACAAGAGCCTTAAACTCTTTAAACCTGTCAAAGACTTCAGATTTCTTCCTGAGGAAATATATCCAAGTTTTCCTCGAGAATTAATCTATAAATGAGACATAGTACAAATATTTTCCCAATGATGGGACCGACACAGGTCCAAAAACATCACTGTGAACTAGCTATAAATTCCTTCTTCCCTTGTAGCGCCAGAGGGGAATCTTACCTGATTCTACTTCCCATATAGACAATGTTCACAGAAATCAAAATCCAGAGAGCAAATAGACATACCTTCAACCATACCTTTATCGTGTAGTAGTTGAAGACCCTTCTCTCCGATATGCCCCAGTCTTTGATGCCACAACATAACATTTTCTCTAGAGACTGTAGGAGTTATTTCTTCTTCAACTTCAATATCACGAACAATGGAGCTATTAAACCCATCAATAGTGCTTCCTAGTAGATTATACATAGTTCCAAACCGAACTCCCTTAATCAACACCATTTCTCCTCGAGCCATCCTGCAAGTTCCCTTTTCAAATATTGTTCTTACCCCTGCATCTTCCATTTTGATTACAAAAATCAAATTTCTGGCCATATATGGGATGTGCAAAACACCAGGCATTGTTCTAATATTCCATCTATGATCCTCAACTTGACCCTTCCTCTTGCTATGATTCTGGTTGTCAAATCATTACCTAAGAAAACATTACCTTCATCATACCTTTCATATTTGCAAAACCACTCCTTGTGGAGAGTCATATGAAAGGATGCACCAGAGTCAATCAACCATGACTCATGATATGCATGTGTGGTTGAAGAGGCCAAGTACGCATCCCCTCCTTCTTCCTTGGAGGTCTTTTCTTCTATAGAATAAGATTCTTTAGATCCTTTCTTTTTCTCAACTTTGGATCTACATTGCTTCTTATAGTGCCCTTCTTTTCCACATCTCCAACATACCCTTACAAACTTTCCAGGAGATTTAGATCTACCCTTATACTTAGATCTCCCACTTGAGAAATACGATCTATTTCTTTCCTGGGAACGTCCTCTAGCAAATAATGCGTATGTGCTATGTCCTTCCATATTCTTCCGTCTCATCTCTTCCAACAACAAGGATGTGAGCACTTCTTCAAACTTCAAAGAAGTTGTATTACTACCTATGGCCACAACCAAACTATCCCATGAGTCTGGTAAATAACACAAAAAAATGATACATTTATCTTCATTTGAAATTTTAATCTCAATATATACCGACTGACTTACCACAGTATTGAATACATTCAAATGCTCTGCCATCGAGTCTCCATCTCTCATCCTTAGGTTATATAACTTCTTTCTCTGGAATAGTTTATTTACCAGGGAATTAGACTCATAAAAATTCCCAAACTTTTTCTATAAATCCTTCGTTGTAGCTTCCTCTAACACATTCAGTAATACTGAATTGGAGAGACACAGTCAGATTGTGCTCTTTTCCTTCCGATCCAACTTTTTCCAGTCATCTGCAGAAGATCCTGTAGGTGCAGTACCTGGATCTACCGTGATCCACTGATCTCTGTCCACCAATAGATCTTCCATCTTGATCTTCCACAACTCAAAAATTTTCTCATTAAACTTCTCGATATCCATCTTTGAATTGCTTTCCATTTCTTTTAACCTAAAAAACAATACTGTGGATCTCCCATTATAACAAGGCTTATCACAGTCCCGAGCCAAACCCTTGACCAAAAGGCATCCCCCTGAAGCCAATAAATCTCTGATACCAAATGTAAATTCTAACATTGTCTAATATCTACTATAAATAGATATTTAGAAAAGAAACAAAAAAGATACAATGGCAAATACAAACATTACACATAGATTTTTCACCTGGAAACCCAAACCGGGAAAAACAACATATTCTATATTATTCATCGTGTTACAATGTTTACAATACAAAAAACATATAGGAGCTAGTGGCATCCAAAACCCTAACCCAATGACCTGGATTAGTCCAAAACCCTAATTCCTTAACTGGAAACAGAAAACCATCGGCAAAGCAACCATGTGTCGAAAAACCACCTAAATATAATGCAGTCCCAAAAAAAAATGTATTCCCGAAAAAATGCAGTCCCGATCCAGAAAAAAAAAAAATTCGGGGGCGCTGCCCTCGAACCCTTGCGCACCCAGTGCATATGTTATGATACTACTACACATGCAAAGAATATAACACATACCCAACACATCACTCTTTCTTTGTGGTTGGTCTGCATGCATCGATGTTTAAACTTTACTAATGATATTCATAATTACATATACACAAATAGGCTCCTAGCCTTTAACACTTAGGCTCTCCATCATAATAAACAAATAATCCAACCAGCTTATCAACACTCATCTCACCAGCTTACAAAACATGTTTACAATTCATAAATACAACTGGGGCTCATCCTTGGGGATATTACAATCCCTTCCCCTTATTTTTGCACTGTCCTTAGTGAAACTCTTTACACAACATCAACAAGATTTCCAAAATATTAAAAAAGATGTGGGTATTTTGCCCGCATAGCATCTTCATGCTTCCATGTCACATCCTCAAGACCGTACCCAATCCACTAGACCTTTACAATCCCTATGGATCGATTCCGGAGTTGTTTTATCTTTCGGATCCAATATGCGCACAGGATGCACTTGCAAGACGCCTTATTGCTCCACCTGAATCACATTCCAATCAATAACATGATTAGCATCATGTATAAATTTCTCAAGCAATGAAACATGAAACACATTATGTATAGTGATGGATGCAGGTAATGAAAGAATATATGCAATGTATATATATGTATATACAACCAATTCTAATAACATTATAACCCGTATACAAGATACACAACATATAATAAAGAGAGAATTGATACTTATCTTTTAATTGAGAATACCTTCCACATCAACATGGTCTAGACCAAGGTACCCAACCTTAGTAGCACTCCAACCAATGGTCTCTCATTCCCCCACATCCCTATCCCACCCTAGGAGGGTACACATTCACTGTCACACAGTCCATTGGCTGCTACACCTCCCTTTCCTTAGGCTTCAACAACAGGCTGGCTTAGGAAGTCTTAGAGCACCGTGGCTCCTGCAGTTCCAACTGCCCTTAGAGATTTCCAATCAGCATCTTCCCTGAGCTACTCTTTGTAGTCAACATTCTAAATTTAATAAAAATCATCTCATTTGCATCACCCACATGAAGTTATCATAAGAAAACATAAAAGAATTCATTTAGGAACTCCAATTAGTTTAAAAGGGAATTCAAATTCTCCCCCAAAACATGAAATTCTATTTCATAATTCATCTTGGTTGTTTCCATACTATGAATGCAACCATCCTTGTGGTTTTCCATAGGCGCCAAAATGCATACCATTTTTCCTGTAATGCTTCATCTTGCATACAACCAACAAATTCTTAGTATTTGTTGTACATCATAATTCAATTGCAATATGTACAAAATCTTATGCAGTGATCTTAAAATTTCCTGCACCTAGCAATTCAATCACAATTACCCAAAAATTTAATAAACTAGAATGACTTGTCATTCTATGCATATGCATGTTCACAATAATATCTATAAGTTCATTACTTCTTTTTCTGAACAATAAGATTTCATGTAGTCAATTCTGATGTGACTACCTGACTTGCAACTTTCCTCTTGCAATGCCTAACACCTCCCTAAAATGTCATCAACTTCATTAGTTAACAACATTTCAAATGTTAGTAATAATTATTTCCATGCAATAATATATATGCATGTACTTACAAAACTCATTCAACCATTGCATTTAGTACACAATTCTATCTCTTACTATGCATGAGTGCAATTCTCAGTGCATACTTATTCAACGCACCTTGCATTGAATTACATAATGCTCTTCATCTCAGTCATGTATCTCACCATCCATAAGTTGGAATTCTAGCCAATGTGTTGACACATTCTCCACACACTTCCTATTGTCTTCCCAATTAATTGGATGCCTTCCTTTTCGACCCAAACACTACACCAAGAATATAATTTTGTGGTGTTCATTAGTGTTAGCAAAAAGGTTTCAGCCCAAGTTTTATTTAAAAGTAGGAATCTTTTAGTACCTATGTGGCTCATAATCTTTCCATATCCGTACCTTACCATATCCAACCATGTCCTGGTCTCATACATGACTAGCTTATTGGAATTCATTGCTATAACAAGTTCTTATCTTTTAATTCTTTGGTTATTACTCCATAACCAAATTAACATGACATTCTACTATGTCCGCGTGTGCATTCAAAAGCTAAAAATATTTGAATTAATACAGGTCTCTAGCCTTTAACACATCCAATGGTATGCATTCAAATAATATAATCACGTGATTTTATAAAATAACTATGTCTGAGGAAATTCTTACCTAAATTCCTTCAGTGATTATGCAAAAAGAGTAATAAAACCTCATACCTACATGACTGCCATTAATAAATTTTATATTACATGAATGTCTGATGGTAGTATAAGATTTCATTCTTTTTTTATCAAACTTATAACCAACACTTCAACTGATAACATCCAAGCATTATTTCCTTTGGTTGACCCAACAATCCGTAACATACTTGCTGCCACAGAAATTGCAACAACTTCTTTCTCCCTATAAAATTTTTCCTTGTTGATCCCAGAAGTCTACAATTATTCCCGGATTCCTGAATCTTCTTATGCTCTCACTGTGATCAATGTGCATGATTATTCCTGCGCATAGCACTTTCGATGGAGTACCCCCACCTCAGTGGGTCTACTGACCTCCCGGCCAAATGATATTTCAATCTTCTAAGTTGAATTGACACTTCATGCTCGCGATTGAACTCAAAATAATTATACACAAGCCCCCTTTTCTCCTTTAGGCACAGGTCCTATGATACCTTCCCCCTCTGTCTGCGTGCTTCTAAAATGTCAAGTTTCAGGCGCTAGCTCCTTTTCCATTAGCCCCTTCCTTCATATGGCCATGGGCTATGACCTCATGGAAAACTGTGATTGTGGGCGTGGGCAAGAGTCATTTTAGGCCAACCCACCTTTTTCCCTACAATTCACCTCTAGCTGCCATGTATCACTTTGTTAAAACTGTGGTATAAATTGTGGCCCACTCTCATATTTTTAACATCCCAGCAAGTTCTAGCCCCACAATCCAACTCGACCGTTGATCTCCAATTCCTTGGCTATACCTCTCAATCAATGACTTTTGTCTATTCTTTACTTGCCTCTAGCCAACTATCTAATCAAAAACCTTTTTTTTTCCTTTCACGCATGATATCAGATCTTAGCAATCTATCGAAACGTAGCTCCCTTCAAACTCAATGACTACGATTGATTCCATACTTCTAGCCTTCAAGAGTTTCAACTCTCAACTCTCGCTTCCTCCTCAGTAGCTATATTTCGAAGTGGAAGATATGCTGAAACCTGTCACTTCAAATGTGCAGCTACGATTTTCTCCGCAAGTCTGGATTTCGAGAGTTTTAGTTCTCAAAATTTCATTTCTTCCCGAGAGATTTCTATGAAATGGAAGATCATTTGCCATGCGTCCTCCTCAATTGATGGTTCTTCTCCCGCTTCGGGAATTTTTCTTCCTCAACCAGATCATCGGTCCTTCAAATCCCTCCTTGATCAACGATCGAGATCTTCTCTGTGTCTTTGAAATTCCTCCCCCTCCTCTTTTTCGGAGTCTAGATATGGCATCGCGTGTCCTCCTTCACATCGACAACTCTCATTGTTTCGGGACTTCGTGAGTCCACTGTCCTATGCACCTTAAAAGAGTTAATTCTCATGCACTTTCCTTGGAATCCAACGGTTGTTGGTCCTTGGGCTCATATTTGACAGACATATCTGATTTCCTCCTGCACGTATTTCTTCTGTCTGGACATGAAATTTGATGACTAGATCTCTTCCTCTCCAGCTAATTTGACGACAACTGTCACTCCTCCTCCTAAGCTTTTGATTTCTCCCAAAATGGGAAAATTTCTAAGTGTCAAGGCTTCAACCTTTGATCCTTCTGCGAGTCCTTGACTTTGGGTCTTGTCTGCGTTTCTGAAAAAGCTATCCTTCCTGAGCTTTTGGACTTGGGATAAGTATGACTCTTGTGCACCCTTTGAAATAACTCCTCTGATATTCTCGAACTTGCTCAGTTTCCCAAGGGGTTCTTCCCTTCTACGTCTTCTAAAATACTTTCTGGTGCCCTCCTGGCACGTTCTTCACTCGTCCTCCTGAGCTTTCAAACTTGAAACAAGTTTGTATCTACGCACATTCCTAACGCTTTGACTAGCCTCCAGATGGTTGTCTTTCAACACTTCATCTAAGTGTTTTCCTAGTGCACGCCTTTCACATGTATTCCTTTAGAGTGTTCAACAACTCTGTGAGTGTCTCCTAAGTTCTATATGAAAATTCTTTTTTTTCTTACACTCATTGAAATTTGCAACACAATGTGCAGTCAACCAGAATTTTTCAAGCCATCATTCCTTAACAAATCCCACAACATTCATAAACCAATCTAATTTAAGAAAGCATTCAGATTTTATTTTATTACCGAGCTCTTCTCTTATCTATAATAATTTTTGGTCATTAGCCCCTTTCTCTCAGTCCCCAATCCATGTGATCAAGGGCCATGACCAAGCACTAGATCACTAGGTGTTTACTCGGGCCTTCAGCTTCAGAAGATTTCAAAGCACCACACAACAATCTCCCAGAGTTCCAGATTATTGAACTCGCAAAGTAGGGCGGATCAACCATCCAATTCTACTCAAAATCTGATGACTGACACTTACTATGGAACCTCATAAGTCTGAGTTCCGAAACTTCGAGTCTTTGGGACTTCCGAAATACCGAAATACTAATCTCCGAATATTCCTAATCACCTTTGGTGACGCCATTACGTCACATCACTTAACATTTTCCAATTGCGGGGGAATGCAATGGGGTTTGGAGCAACCTGCCTTTTGTCCCTCAATTCTTCTGACGTTGACAAGTAACCCCTCAGTGAAACCATGGTTTGTATTGTGGGTCCTCCTTGGAGAATTAACTCTCGTGCAAAGTGGGTCCCTACAATGCCTCCTGGCTCTCGATCTTGATGTATCGTGATCAATGCCAGTGTGGATCCTTCGAAATTTAACTTTTTTATGTAACCTCGGGTCCCACTAACCATGCTCATACAAAGTGCCACATGGCAGAATACTAGCGACTAACTCATGGCCCAATCAGATGGGTGTCACACGTCACATTCCATATGGAATTTTAACCTTCCACGGGTTCGAAACCCACTGAAATGTGGCACACATCCCATGTGTCCACGTCAATCCAACTGGCATAATCATGAATCACTAACTCAGCTCTTTGGGACTTCAAAACTTCGAGCTTCGAGAGTTCTCTCCTCGGAACACACTAATTTTCCCGAACGCTGAAATCCCAAACAAACCAATCTGCTGACACACGTCCCTCTTGACAGATGGTCTGGATTAACTCCTAACTTTAGAGATTTCTCACTTCACCATTGCGTTTGAAATTTTAACATTGGTTTATCTAATGGTCGAGCTCTTCTCCCCATATCTACAATGTAGATCCACTTCAAGGCTTCATAATTTTTCTTATTTTGCATTGACTTCACTGAAGTCGCGAAGTCTGAAGGGATTCTAGGTTAACCCTTCTACACCTTCTCCAGATCTGACGTTCGTAAAGGATTTCCCTTTCCTTCCGAACAGATCCTATGGCCCCAACACCACAAGTGTTGTGATCTCTCTCTCTGTGGCCAAATACCACATCTATCACAGCTTTACGATACTGCTACTCCTTCGAAGCTTCTTAACATAGCCAAGGTAATCCTCTTATCACTCAAGGATTTTTCTGAGTTCCAAAATTGGTTCCTCTTAACACAATTTCCTTTTGAAACCTTGAGTCCAATGACCACTTATCCAACCCATTTAGGCTCCGTGTTGAAACCTTGGGTCAAAACTTGAGTTTTGTCCATTTCGACAACAACTCCTTTCGAAACTCTTGCTTCAACTTCCACTAACATGGCCCATCCAAGATCATTGTTGAAACCATGCTCTAATACCATATTGTAACATCCCCTGGCCTACAACTCCACTGTCAGGGAAATGCTACCGGTAGAATACCTTATCTTGTACACTTAGCTCTGATCTGTCACAACTCCAACCTTAAAATACTGGTCTATGCCACACAGATATACTTGCGAAAAAACATACATATCCATATAAACATAGAATGACTATTCTACATATATATATAATATATTATTGCAGAAATAACAATAAGCCTACACATGCAACATATACAACATACACAAGCAATACTCATGAATTACAACATATGTACCATTACACATCATGTAAATTAATATAAAAGCAATACTTATATTTTATTAAAAGACCACCAACTGTGTGCAGACCTTCCACGAACCTCCCAAACATAGACCACACTACTCATCATGCTCAACAGTAGGTCACCCCTGAGCTGGGACTAAGCTCCACCAGGCAAGGGATTCCTAGACTAGGTAAGGTCAATAGGGAAGCTGCACAAAACACAGGAAGGATCTTTTATCCCATGAGCCACTTATGCTCACAACCCACAAACCCTCATTTCACACATGCCTACTCCACCCAAGGAGGGTATACCTTCACTAATACAAGTCCATCGGCTATTAGAGTTCCCTTACCTTGGGCTTTAGCAACAGGCTGGACCAAAAGTCTTATAGTACTATAGTTGCTACGGGACTCCCTTCTAGGAGAACTCACTTCCCAACAAACTCTCTCACCTGCGAGATTTTCTCACATGCCTAACAACCTGCCTCTTCAACCAATCTTTGACTCATATAAAACCAGGTATCGGTGATGAAAACAACAAGGAGGAAAATGGGTATGGGCACCCAAAAAGGTAACATTCATACACTAGACATAGCAATGCTCAGTAAGAAACAATCGATGACATCAAGCTGCACTCATTCAAGGAACTACGTGGCCACAAAAACCAACAGATATGATACCACATGGCTATGACAATTACAGGGTGCTCAGACTTCATAGGAGACATGGATCAGTCCCTCAGTTTTCACTAGTTTCAAGGTGACTAACATCGTAAGAGTGCAGATGCAAAGGTGAAGGATCTCAAAAATCTTCCAGACACAAGGATGGGAGTCACATTGAATGGGAAGCGAACCCCCAACATGATTTGACTCATAGATGACTATTTCCAGAGATCTGTGATGGATTCCCCCAATTCACGGTTAGACAGTGGATCAAGAATGGAAAGTGAACCCCGTAACAGGTTGGATTTCCCATCTATAACTGCATGTGCCTAGGTTGACACTTGTCTTCCTGCAGCTACATGCATTCCACTTCACACTCGTTCCATTTCCAGGAACTTAGGATAACATCATTCATGTCCACCTTAGCCTTTAGGAAATAATAATAATAAAATATTATTCCGTTAGAGGTAATCTCTCTAGCTTAGCCTCCAGGCCTAGACACTGAGCCCTCTCCCTTACCCTATCTAGTGGAAGCTTAGTCCCCCATCACTCTTTCTTCATGGTCATTCTACACGCAACGATGTTTAATATTTATTAATGATATGCATAATTACATATACAAAAATAGGCTCATGGCCTTTAACACTTAGGCTCTCTAGCCTAATAAACACATAATCCCACTAGCTTATCAACACTTGGCTCACTAGCCTACAAAACATGTTTACAATTCATAAATATAGCTGGGGCTTGTCCTTGGGGATATTATAATAGAAATTGACAAGTTGCTAGAAGTTGGTGATATAGAACCTGTAGAAGAGTCAGAATGCATTAGTCCTATAGTGGTGCAAGAAAAAAATCAAGGAGGGATCAGGATTTGTGTAGATTTGATAAAATTGAATTATGCTTGCCTACATGATCCTTTCCCTACCCTATTTATAGAGAATATTTTGGAGAATGTAGGGGGTCAAGAAGCTTATTCTTTTACGGGTGGATTTCTAGGTTATGATCTGATAAGGATTGCACCTAAATATAGACACAAGACAACATTTTCTACAGAATGGGGCTCATTCCAGTATACAATTATTCCATTCGGATTGAAGAATGCACCAACCATTTTTTCAAGGTTAGTAGTACCAGCTTTTAAAGACTTTATTCATAGTTTTTTCAAGGTTTACTTGGATGATTGGGGAATGTTGAGTTTGTTGAAACCTCATGTTCAAGTATTATGTATGATGTTGGAAAGATGCAGACAATGTCAAATCTCATTAAATATTAAGAAGTGTATTTTCAATGCACCTTTTGGCATTTTTTTAGGGCATGTGGTGTGTAAACAGGGTCCATTGGTTGATCCTACTAAACTTGTTGTCATAGTTAACTTACCACCACCAAAGTCAGTGCGCTAGTTGAAGAGTACATTGGGCCATACAGGGTATTACAGAAAGTTCATAAGAGTATATGCATAGATCATTATGCCAATGGAGAAGTTGTTTAAGAAGAATACTAAGTACCAGTGGAATGATGAATACTAGAAGAGTGTGGATATTTTGAAGAAGAATATGGTTACTGCACCGATTTTAGTATTTCCATATTGGGAAAAATAATTTCATGTGCATGTATATGCATCTACAATTGCATTAGGAGTAGTATTAACCTAGATAGGAGAAGCTGATATAGATCACCCTATTTATTTTTCAAGTAGAAAATTGTTAGATTCAAAGGAGACCAACAATACTACAGAAAAAGAAGGTCTAGCTATGGTGTATGCTTTGCAAAAATACAAACATTATTTGTTGGGAAAACACTTTAAGATGTTTACAAATCATTCAAACCTGAGATACTTAGTTAATAAGGCAGTGTTCAGGGGAAGGATATGCAGATGGCTACTCTTATTTCAATAATTTGACTTCAAAGTTGTGGTGAAATTTGGAAGATTGAACGCAGGAACAAATCACTTATTCATGATAACAAATGGAGAAGAACCGAGTAACTTGTAAGAAAAATTTCCAAATGCACAATTGTTTTTAGTACAGATAATTGATGAGTATTTTGATGAAATTATTGAGTTTTTGAGTACAGGATTTGCACCAAGAGAATTTACTACTGCACAAAAGAAAAATTTGGTGGTCATAGATGCATATTATCAACTGATTGTAGGTGATTTATAAAAACTTGGAGAATATAGCATCTTGTGGAGACGTGTGATGGATCATGAAAGACCTATTATTTTTGCAGAAGCACATGAAGGGATTGTAGGAGGGAACTGTATAAGAAAAGCGACCACGTAGAAGTTATTGCACACATGATTATGGTGGATAATACTTCATAAGGATTCAAATGAATATTGTCATAAGTGATTTTTTTCAAAGAGTTGGGAAGCCATCCAGGAGGGATGAGATGCCACTGAGACCTCATGTTACTTTACAAGTGTTCGATAAATTTGAAATAGATTTTGTATGTCCAATCAATCCACCAACAAGAACATAAAGACATAGATACATTGTTACAATGGCATAATATTTGACCAGATGGATAGAGGAAACACCAGTAAAGGATTGCAGCACAAAGACAACAACGTGCTTTTTTTTTAGAATGTAGTGACAAGGTTTGGATGTCCAAGAATATTGATGAGTGATCATGGGACTCACTTCATCAAAAATACAATTGAGGCAGTTCTTGAATATTTAAGATATACCACCAAAAGCGTACTCCTTACCACCCTCAATAAAATGGAATAGTGGAATCCTTCAACAAGAGTTTGGAGAATGCCTTGACAAGTATCTGTAATGTAAACAAAATTGATTGGGATTTGAAGGTATCAACAGTACTTTGTTCTTATAAAACTACCTGCAAGAAACTAACAGGACAAACAACCTTTACCTTGGTATATGGAAAGGAGGCAATAGTTCCCTTAGATTATTTGATACCAAGTTTGGGCCTTGCAAAAATTACAGATATGATAGAAAGTGGCACATCGCAAGAAAGATTGGTCCAACTTATGGAATTAGAAGAGGAAAATATCATGACAGGTTTCCATCAAGAGGTACATAAAGAAAAGGATAAAGAATGGCATGACAAACATATCAAGAAGAATAAGTTTAAGGAAGGATATTTGGTTCTCCTCTATGACAGTAAGTATTTGCAACACCTAGAAAAGATTATAATGCACTGGCTAAGGCCATATCAAATAAAATCTATCACAAATGGAGGTGTTGTAAAAATGTAAGACTTAGAAGGCAAGGAAGTCTAAGGAATGGTGAATGATAGTCAACTAAAACTGTATAGGGATAGTCAACCCAAAAAGTCTCAATAGTTCAACACATAAATTAGACTCGTACATATTGTAAATAGAAGGAGTTAAAAGAAGAAAAAGAAGATAAAAAAAGAAAAATGAAGAAAATTCCAAAAATAAGTAATTAGGAGGAACACATGATAGACAGATAATTAAGGATGATAGTGCATAGCAGAAAGGAAGACACGGTGATGTGAAATATAGATATTGTGAAAGGGAATTACACCTATGCTAAAAAGGTAAGATAGTAACATATTACAGTGCCCTAGAAAAGTGAAACAATCAGGAAATGAAAAAACGTCCACTGGAAAAATGAGGCGTGAAAAGTATGAAGCATTCACTATAACTTTGGAACATTTATGACAGTTAATGAGACATGATCAAGAATCCTAGGATCATTAATGAAAAAACTTTACAATCTGAATTAGGGTTCGAAAATATTCATTAAAAACTTGAGCAAACACAATGCTAAGCCGCGAGTAGTGAAGAACATCAAGGAGATTAACAGGAGAACAATAAGATCTTGGATGCAAAAAAATCTAGATTACAGGATGATGGTGCCACAAAAAGTCAGAGAACCGAGCTATATGATGAGAAGAATCTGCATGAACAACTGATCATCACCAAAGACAACATTAGTGTCTAAAAACCCTGCACAAATAGAAGGAGTGGTGGATGTCAATGCCATTTTGTCCCTATATCCGCCAAGCCCTACATTGGTCGAAGAACGGATGTAAGTGGATCCGCCAAGAAGATTAGTTGAGCCAAACCAGATGCATGAAACAACCCTACCCACAGAAAAAGTAGACTCAGAGATGAATGAGTATGATGAGACAAGGGATAAACCTAGCATTAAACAAACACAGTTGGAACAAATAAAAGTAGAAGATATTACAACACAATAGGAGTTTGGAAGAGAAGAAGAAGAGGAAGAGCACACATATTAGGAAGCATGGACTGCCAATGCACTGATAAATGGGAAATGTGAACAAGAGGTTTAGACATCCCCACGCAAGCAGCCAGAAGTAGCAATCATCTTACCACACGTACCAACAGGAGTAAAATATTTCACAGATTTAATTGGTCACGTAGACAAATTGAGATATTCAAATCATGATGTTAAGGATACAGATAAATTCCCAAACTTCACGCAACAAGTTTATTTAGAAATCAAGGGTGTCAACCTATAGGGAGTTCCTATAATGAAACCAAAGCAATGGATACAGGGGTTATACGACACAAGTATCATGAACCCATTGGAAATCCCCCATTTTGGTAGGGGCAAGGAAGTGAATAATTGTGTCACGCAGTTGCTATCATTCATACATGGAGGCATGTTATGGTTGGATATATTGGTATTCATTGATATAGATTTGATAGCTAAAATAACAGGAATGCCAACCAATGGAGAAAAACTCACATAGTGCTTTGACAATAAAACCAAGGAGAAGGCCTTGGAAGAGGAAATGAAATACAAGTATGGTACATAGAGAGGATCTAGGGGGATATTCATAAACCATATAGGTGAACCAACGATGAGGTTAACTACAAAATGGATGGCTTGCAATATTCTCAGAAAGTGTCACAAGGAGGAAGTACCAACAAGTATCATAGTTGTGGTCACGTGATGAGTGAAGGGAACTATACTAAGTTGGAGCCCATACTTTTTGAATTCATTTATGGACAACTGCAAAGGCCCGCAGGATGTAGGATCATAGTTCCATTACTCATGGCTCATCATTTTGATTGAACTAGTGGGTTGGAAGAACCCCAATTAAACTATGTTTCTGTAGATAACTGAAATATGTCATGCAGTACAGTATGATTCATTATGGAACAACACTGTTTCCAAAGACAAGCAATAAAATACTAGCATCTTCAAGACATACCTCAAAGAAATCCAAGAGAACGTAGCAAAGAATTGGAGGATCCCACCAGAGGTGGTGGAACAATATAAAAAATAGCCAAATTTAAATCCTCATGACATAACATGTGGATTCAGGTAAAAAGGGATCCAACAAAAGAGTGGTTGCAGATGAGGTATTGTTACACAATACAAGAAGTCAAGTGGGTGATGAAGGATTGGCAAGACGACTGGAAGAATCCATTCAAGAAAGCAAATGATAAGAAACCAACCAAGGATAAACAACCAATATAAGAAGGTTCATCACAACCAAAAAATACCCTAGCTCTCCAGACAAGGAGAATAACACAACAAAAAAATTCAAGAGGAGGGAGCATGGTAGCAAATAAGAATCTTGTCCCCAAGCCAATCACACAACAAAATGACCATGCAACTCCCATTAATGGATCGTCATAGAAGAAGGAAAACATCCCTATGTAGGAGGGATAGGCAGGAGGAGGCATCCAATATACCCTAGGTAAAACAGAACAAACAGAGGCAAGGGCGCAAAAAGGACTGGTTGTACAGATAGGGGGGTCCCGCAAGAATACGAAAGCACACAAGGAAGTGCCATAATACACGATAATGGAAGATGATGTCAAACTAGTCACAGAAAGGGTAAATGACCGTGGCATAGAAGAATATGAGGAGGCATAGGAACAAAGGGAAAGAATAATGTTTGAGCTAACAGAGGTCAGAAACATATTAGATAAAATACACATGACCAAGGCATAGAATGAAGAAACAAATCATCGACAAATAGTGCAGAGCAAAGGGACAATAGTACAAATCACATTAGCAACCAACGAATCTTTCAATATTACTAAGGACATGTCATGAATATATGAAGATGTGGTGCAGATACAACTTAAGGATGTCTAGCGGTTGGATTTGGTATTGGAAAGGATACCAAGAAATGACCTATACAAACTACATATAAGTGTGGCACACAAAGTACAGTCCAGATAATCCGGATTATTTTCGACACTAAATGACAGAGGAGATATAATAAATAAATGTACAGAGATATATCAGATATCCAATAATATAAAAGAAATGTATAAGATATGCAACCATAAACACAGAGATGTAGTAATACATAATTTTCTATTAATGAGGGAAAATGTACAAACACTGTAAAAATACAGAGTGAAAGATCGCTAGAATGGTGGCAACGTATCTTTGAGAAGAGAAGTGTACTCTAATCGCACTCATAAGAAGATGATATTACAATGAAGTTCCAAAGGAATTTTTATCATAAATAAAATCCAAAACCCTAACCCCGAAAGATGAAAATCCAACATTTTTTGTGGACCCTGTTTTGGGTAGTTTGGTGTATCAACTTCCCGAGGGCATAACGTTGGCATATGATCTATGTTTGGAGTGAACAATAGCTCGTTGGAAAAGAATCATCGAGGAGATTCATTTTGGGGTCTCAATGAGAGAATTTGGTCATGATTGAGAAGCTTGATCCCAAAAAACCTTCATTTAGGGCCTCGAAATGGCCCTAGAAGTTTAAAGTTGCTAAAAATAGTAAATTACCAAAATTGCCAGAAAATTGTTTTGAGCTAGTTGGAAAAGGTGGGTGGCCACTGATATCCACCTAGATCAATCCTCCCTCCTTAGGAAGAAATGTTCCCCATTGTGTTGAGTGCCCAAGGGAGAGGGAAAAGTGTTTGTTGAATCTGCATCTTGATGAACTCCTTGCCTTGCTGGAGAAGTGGCACTTCTTAGCTTGTTGAAGGTTGTCATGAACCTATGGCTAGAAGGATTGAACATTTTAACCAATCTATCTACATGAGATTCATGTGTACAGAAGGAATATTTATACTTTTTTGGAATCTTGTCGACCTACTTCTGTTGGATAGAGGGTGCTTGGACTGAGGTTGCAGTGGTGTTCTTTTGTTGATGCTATGAACATACTGTGAAGAAGTTGAATTTTGTAGTATGATATGCTACCTTGTGACATTTTTTAGGTGGGAAAATAGTTGTAACTACCTTTGGTATTCTGTAGAGATGACCCCCCAAATTAAAAATGACACTACGGGGTCGAGACTCATAAACAACATGGTGCTTCCACATATATGGTTGGCCCATGAAAACATCAAAAAAATCCAGTGGGGAAACATCACATAATACCTCATCCTTGAAGGGCTAGATGTCATGTGACAATAGACACTATTGGTTGAAACAAAGATCTCATCCTTGGTGAAGCCACCTGATGTGGTATGGCTGCGGGTGTGGTGTTGTTGACAATCCCCACTATTTGACGACCTCTGTTGAGATGAGGTTCTTATGGCTTCTGATATCAATAATAAAATGCAGCGGGGTCCCCTTCACCCACATCTGTGAATGAAAAAGGCATTCCCCCTCTTCAATATCTATTGCTTCTTCTGGTTTAATTGTTGTGGTCATGACAATAGTAGTGGGGTCTGCATCGATGAACTGTCTTTTACTAGTATTTTCAGAATCAGATTTTGAATCAGGTTTCAGCTCCGTGTCTTTGATTTCGGCCACCAATGACTGTTTTGAGTGAAATTCATTGTTGTTGTGCCAAAGGATTTTGTGGAAATCACACCATTTTCTAATTTCCTTCTTCGTCTTCCCATGATCGTTCTTTTCTTGTGGCTTAGACTAGTTTTCAGGAAGTTGTTCATTATGGTCGTCTTTCTCATACTTTGATTGTTGTGTATTTGCATATCCGAACTCACATTTGTTCTAGTGCCTAAATTTCTGCTCAATTTTAACATCATATCGATATGTAGCACCGATTGATGCTATATCTAGAAAATCCATTTAAGTTTGGATGTATCTATGTAGAGCCTTGCGGTATTTTAGAACCAAATGTTACTTGAAGTATTTGATACCCAACTTGGTGCACAAGGTATGGAAGTTATTGGTGAACTTCGACACTTCTTGGCCCCTGTCTTTATGCAGTGTGGTCCATCTCATGTAATGGTATTCATAGTTGTCAACATGGTAATATTGTTCCTTGACCACATCCACAAAAAAATCCCAAGTCAGATCGGCCCCATATATTCCAGAGTCCTTTGTGGAACTTTGCTCCGAGTAAGTTTCCCACCAATGTTTGACATGGGGGAGATCCTTAAGGAGTGTGAAGGTGATATTTTCCCTGTCAGAAAAATGGTGAATAGATAAATAACCCCCTAGTAGATTTAACCATTTGTCTATGGCATTTGCATCTATCTAACCTTCAAATATGGGAATATCAAAATTAACATGTACCTTGAAAGGTGAGGTGCCTTGAAAGTGGTCTCTTTATGAATACACGCATGTTGTTATCGGAAGGCATTGAAGGATGTGGTCAAAATTCTCCAGCATTTCATCCCTCTATCATGTGAGATCTTTCTCAAGCAATAGATTAATAGAATCTTCTACTTCAACGTTTTTCTTTTTGTTGGCACAAGGGAAGACCCAGGGTTCAATGCTACAACAACGCACCAACAAAAACCTAACTACTGGCCCTTTTGGTAACACCTACGAAGCATATGAAGTCTCACCCAAGGTAGAGGCAGGGGTGGTTGCAAGAATCAGTTGTCTACAACCTTAGCTAGGACACAAATCTATGATTATAACACTTAGAAATCACCTAGCATAGATTATTCATCAATATTCAACCCTTGTGATACTTTTCAGATATCACAGAGCATTGCATTATGTACTTAGATGTAAGTCAATTCATCACTTAGCCACAAAAGGATAGATTAGATTCGATAGATCAAGCACTAAGAATCTTACATACCATATCTAACATTCATTCATATCTCAGAAGAACAAAGAATAAATAGATTTATCTAAACACATCAAATCACTTAGCAAAGGAAGAGACAAACACATCAGGTCAAGCCATAGAGCACAGAACACAGATTTATCATTGTTCACCCCCACCCTGGGGCTATGTTCACAAATTCTTCTTCTTATTAGATTCAGTTAATCAGGTTACATCATAGAGCCATCCAAATCCCTCTTCGCATAGGATAGAATATATGCGCAGCTCGCTAGATCCTTCTTCCCTGCACTAAAAGAATAGATCCTTCTACAATATCCTGCACTTAGTCTCTTACAGTATGCACAAATAATTTACAATCATTACCATTACTTAGCACAACTCACAACTCTTCGATCACATAGATCGCACTCTACTACTCTTCTCCCCCCACCTTTTTCACTTACTTTGCATATACATCTATTTATACATACAACAATAGGCCTAAGAGTGGGTAAACCTAGGGGAGGACATCCCTTTCCCATTACATTATCCCAAAAAAAACAAAAAGGAACCAAAAAGGGGTTTAGCTTCCATGATTTCCTCTTTGCGTTGCGCTCCATCTTTGACAAGTTGTCGAAGTCCCAAAAAATGGTCAAATATGACCAAGTGTTCCTCAAAACTTGGTCAGGGCCAACATGCCCCCAACACTCACCTATAACTTGTCCCATGTCACTCAGGTCTGGGTAACATTACCTCAAAGGTCTCGATCTTGGCTCGAGTTGCTTCAACTTGTCTCTGTGCTACTGCTTCTTGCTCAGTGAATTCCTGAACAACGGCTTCGCTGATAGGTCATTCCAGTTGTTACTCGACTGTAACAACTACTTGTTCTAGTAGTGTTCCTTGTCCTTCAATTTCTTCAAATAGTAGGTAGGCCACCTCCTGGCTCGACTATAGTTTATGGGTGACTTCCATAACTCTGTTCTGTGTGGTAAGAACGAGTTGTTGGGTAGTGTGTTGTTCCTAGGATCTCTTCATCCTCTTGATGGGTGATAGGAGCTTGAGCTGCACCTGTACTGTATCTTCTTGTTTCTTTTCTTCCTGGAGTTGGGAGTTTAGTTTCTTCAACTTTGGGTCTTTAGATAGTTGTTCATATATCTACGCGTTTTTCATACTTAGCTGTTTACATTTTGTAGCAAGTGTTTTAATCCTCTCAAATGTGCTCTAAGCATTCAATTCTCACTGGTCACACACTTATTGTGGAGTCTATGGTATGGTATGAATCTATAATTCCATGGCCCTTTGTTGAAGTTGTTGAATAACTTCAACCAGCTTCATCACTTGGCTCTCTATGGGCTCTTCAACCTTCTTCTCTAAGCTGGTCACATAGAGAAATGCTCTGTTGACTGTTTCTTCAATTCCTATCTACTTTGTGAGCAACTTCTCTTTCTCTTTTTGGATCTTTGCCTTGTCTTCTTCAAATTTTGCTTGGACAACATTCTTCTCTTGTTGTGCAGCTTGGTGTTGTTCAATAATCCCCTCCTATGCTTTCTTTAGGGCCTGGGTGGTGTGCGCTTTTTCTTCTTGAGCATGTCAAAGGCATACTTTGACTGTATCAACAATCTTATGAAGATGAACTGATTCATCTCCCACTTCTGTTGTTCCTTTTGGCTGAGGTGGAGTAGAGATTGCTCAGCTAGACTGGAGTGCTTGTTGTACTCCTTGGAGCGCGATCTCAATTTGGATATAAATTTGTTCCTACTTCGCCTCCTTCATCTCTATGTTTTCCTTTGAAGCATCATTGACCGCTGCAACAATGAAATCAACGTCATCCAATGTGAGGGAAGTTCGGATATTGGTTACAGGGGTTATTAGTTTCTTTTTGGAGGAAGATTTCAAATGTGAGACCTTCCGTTTCTTCGATGAGTCTTCTTCATCCCTAGGCAGTGGTACTTTGACTTTTTGTTGTTCATTTTTTGTACCTTCTTTTCATCACCTTCTTCATCTGGTGTAATGGAATTCGTCCTTACAGATAGGCTGTCAAAATCCTGGACTTCTTTAGTCTTCTTCGTCATCCTTTCTTTCTTTGTCTTACTGGGCCCAGGTGTATCATGTGCAGTTCTGGGGCTGTCGATGTCAGAGATTTTTGTAGGGTCTACTGAAACAAGGAGGTTTTCCGACCATTCCTTGGTGATCTCTTATAGGTCTTCTTCTGTCAAATTATAATAGGATTGAAGTTGTTCCTGGTGCTCATCAACGCGTGGCGTTAGGTATATAAAATGGTGGTCCACGTTGAACTTTATCAGAGGTCAAAATCTTTGTAAAGTGTTCGGGGTTATGCAAGATTCACTCCTTATGGTTTCTTTCAATTGGTTATAGTACACGTGGAAAACAACATTCGATGTCCATTGCTTGCTCATGTCATTCGAGTACCATAATGTACTAAAATTCACAACTAGTGGTTCAAAGGGGTCCAGGTCTGGGAAGATTACACCTTCCGGTAGCTCCCATGCAACAAAAGTGATCAATGTCAGGAGTCAACTAAAATGGAATTCATGCCCCTAATATTGGCCTTATCTACAGTCAATCTCTAGTTGATTCAAAAGGTACTTCACCTAGTTCATCTGTAGTCCCTCTGCCCACTTTCCTGTGAGGTCAAATACAAAGACAGATACTTGTATTGGTTGATTCTTACATACCAAATTCCCTACGATCAGTTGACATGCGAGATGCACTGTGCCACTTTCAATAGAAGCTACCTTGTATCCTCTCACACCTTTCTCAACATCGCCATAGGCTTCTTTGATCTTTTGAGCAAGAGTGCGGTTTGCGGTCTTTCTAGTATAATACTCACGGGGATCAAGGTCGTTCATGCTAAGCCTGGTGATCTTATTGATCAATGTTGGATCAACAGTTATGCGATGGTCTAACCATAGGTATCCTCTATGGTAACTTTCTAGCAACAATTTTACACAAGCATTCACCTCCTAGTGTCTGTCGAAGTGTGGTATTTTCATAACGTTGAGCAAAGTATATTGTGCGAGGTTCATTGTCCATTGCTGAGGGATGAGATTTGAATTATTTCCCTGAGTTCTCGTCAAGTATTTACACGGGGCGAGCATACTATAAAATTTATGGTCCCTGAGGTTGAAGTCGCAAAACTTCAACGCTGTAACCTTGTCTTGATCAGCATGGTAGGTGCATACTCCTTTCGGTAGATATACAGTGACTAGGGTGTATTAAAAGTGTCTAGGGACACTGTCCCTATTAATCTCACCACTCAAAGGGGCTATGTAAGCTAGTAGGATGGATGGCACTAACTTCGTCTTGGCTATGTTGTACTTATGCTTAGTTATTATCTCTGCACTGGCTCGAGATGTTCCTTCTCAAGAAGTCAAACGGGAGGCTTGCAATCCTCTCATCGATGATTCTTGGATTCTGGTGGACATTCTTCTTTCCGACATGACTCTCTTAGTCATTAAATTGAAAAGGACCTCTATGAAGGATTCCTCAAGTGCGGTGAGCTCGTCGGATATACATACTCGGGAAAGATAATCGGGGTCACGATGATCTCAAAATACTACATTAGGATTAAAAATATGCTTGCAATGATCATTGTAGACAATCACTGGTTCTGCGGGCTTCAATGTTTTAGTTTGCAAAAGTGTTCTTCGATCACGGTGCGACGAGCTAAATAGGAAATTCATCAATGGTCTTCTTGCAACGGGTATGAAGCTTCCATGAACATTGATCCATATGTTATGGCATGGTCCAACGGTTTGGTGGTTATCCTTTAATGATTTTATTTCTGTTTGGGGTAGAATTTGAATGGTTGTATTGGTCCAACGACTATATTGATTCACCACGGAAAAGTGTCATATGTCATTGTTCTGATATCCCGATGAATCTCAATTCCTATGATTTTTCCTTCTCCAAAGTTTCCTCTGGAATCTTCTATAACTTTTTGATCTTGGCTCTCTTCTTAATTAGCTTCTAGCCTTCTTCCTAGTGAGCTTTGTCTCGATCATCCTTTTTCCATTCTGATTCGCGATGTTGAGATTCTTTCTTCAGATCCAAGGGTAATACTCCTTCATTATATGGATTAGGTATTTTGGTCTTCTGTGGTTCCTCTAATGCTCTTATAGATTCAAAATCCAATTCCCTCGTGTTCAATATCTTAGGTTTGTTCTATTTTTCTTCCATCAAGTAGGCGATCCTTCTAGTCATAAATTCCATGAGTTATTGCTTCTTATGTTCTAGGTCTTCCTTTTCTTCTTTTGTCTGGATCTAGTCTTTTTCAATCTATATCTTGCCTAACAAAGATATAAATGGGGCATGGTCCTCAATAAATTTAATAACTTTAAGTTCTTCCTCTGTCGAAGCTCCATGGGTACTCATAGCTATCTAGGTAATCCTGCCACATAGGGTTACCATTTTTCCTTTAAACAACCCTATTTTTGCTAGTGAAGGAACCATAACAGACCTTCTTAGGGTTTCCCAAGTACTTTCTGTCATAATGTTCATATGTGTTCCCTCATCCAGAGCACATTCAATGTCAAATTCTATTATTCTTACTTTGATTTTCTCCTTTTCTTTGAATATCTCTGACAAACTGGCATCTTTATGTTCATACAGGTTTTCTTTCATTTTTAGTAACATAATCTCTGATTCTTTCTGGGGTTCTTCTATAATCTTAGTCTCTTGATCTCCTTCAGAGTCTTCTTGCTCCATATTCATCTTTTCAAGTCTAGCAATCATTCTATTGCAATCCAGTACTTCATGGTCCATAACCTTACAACATAGGCAACTAGGGTTTCTTCCAGGGCATTCCTTAGCAAGATGTCTTGGTATTTTTCAACTGTAACAAAGAGTTAATCCTTTCTTTCTCTTCAATTATCCCCAACTTTTCTTGTACTTCTTGCTAGGGTCATAATGGCTAGTCTACAAAAATTTCTTTCTAGGATCCTGCATCCATTGGTTAGTCCAAAAATTATTTCTATGCAAAGGTATAACATACCTTTCATTATTCTTATCAGATCTATTCATATCAAACATTCTTTCATCTAACAATGCCCTAGTTTTCAAGCTAGGACAAAATCTATCAAGCATACCTAAATCCATACTTTAGAAACAATAAATTTCACTTCTTTTACTTCTACAGGGCACAAAGCTTCCAGATATAAGAACTTTTAACAATTCTTACCTTTATTAGAGCACATAGATTACAGATCTTACTTCTTTTCTTTAGTATCAACCTCTTTTCTTGAAGATATGGATTCTTTCATTCAGATCTTTCCTTCCTTCTTCAACATAGATCTTTTCAGATCAAGTGGATCACTGCACACTAGGGCATAGATCCACACACAGAGCTTTCAGAATTTCAGGATGAATCTTTGCACAAATATTCTTCTGCTCAGTTCCCAGCAATCACAGTTTTAGGTCCCGACAACAGAACCATTTGTTGGCATAGGGGCAGATCTAGGGTTCAACGCTACAACAACACACCAAAAAGATCCTAAATACTAGCCCTTTCGAAAACTCCTATGAAGCAGATGAAGTCTCACCTGAGGTAGAGGAAGGGGTGGTTGCAAGACTCAAGTGTCTGCAACCTTAGCTGGGACATATATCCGTGATTATAACACTTAGAAATCACCTAGCATAGATTATTCATCAATATTCAACCCTTATGATACTTCATAGATAGCACAGAGCATCGTAGTATGTACTTAGATCTAAGATAATTCATCACTTAGACACAAAAAGATAGATTAGATTCAACAGATCAAGCACTAAGTATCTTACATACCAGATCTAACATTCATTCATATCTCAAAATCACAAAGCATAAATAGATCTATCTAAACACATCAAAGCACTTAGCAAAGGAAGAGATAAACACATTAGGCCGAGGCACAAAGCACAACACATAGATTTACTGTGGTTCACCCCCACCCTAGGGCTACATCCACAAAGTCTTCTTCTTATTAGATTCATTTAATCAGTTTACATCAATGAGCCACCCAAATCCCTCTTCACATAGGACAAAAGATCTGCACAGCTCGCTAGATCCTTCTTCCTTGCACTAAAAGCATAGATCCTTCTACAATATACTGCACTTAGTCTCTTACAGTATGCACAAAGAATTTACAATCATTACCAACACTTAGCACAACTTGCAACTCTTCGATCACATAGATCACACTCTACTAATCTTCTACCCCCCCTCCCCCCCCCCCACCTTTTTTCACTTACTTTGCCTATACATCTATTTATACATACAACAATGGGCCTAACCATGGGTAAACCCATGGGCCAACATCACTTTTCGATCACATTATCCCCAAAAACCCAAAAAGGACCCAAAAAGCGATCTAGCTTCCATGATTTCGGCTTCGTTTTGCACTCCATCTTTGACAAGCTGTTGAAGTCCCAAAAATGGTCAAATATGACCAAGTGTTCCTCAAAAATTGGTCAGGGCCAACACTTTTCTTCCAACATGGAGGGTTTCTTGGGCATGCGATAACGATTGTGCTCAAGAGAAATAAGATCGAGACCTAACTTGATATACTTGGACCTCATCGTGGACATGCATTGTAAAACGATCAAGAGCAACCTGCTCTGATACCACTAATCCATATTATTTTTGGCATGAAATGAGAGAGGAAATATAATAAAGAAACGTATAGAGATATCTAGGATATCCAATAATATAAAAAAAATGTATTAGAGATACAACCATAAAAATAGATATATAGTAATACACAATTTTCTATTAATGAGTGAAAATGTACAAAGACTGTAAAAATACAGAGTGAAAGAGTCGCTAGAATGGTGGTAGCTTATCTCTGAGAAGAGATGTGTCTGGTATTCACATTCTCAAAAAGATAATATCACAATGAGGATCCAAATGAATTTTTATCATAAATAAAATCCAAAACCTAACTTCGGAAGATGAAAAGCCAACAGTTTTTTTGGACACCGTTTTGGATAGTTTGGTGTATCAAATTCTGAGGGGCATAACTTTGGCATACGGTCTCTATTTCGGGCGCACGATATCTCTTTGGAAAGGTATCATCAAGACTATTCATTTTAGAGGATCAATGGGAGCCTTTGGCTATCATTGAAATTATCTATCCCGAAAAACCTTCATTTAGGCCCTCAAAATGACCCCAAAGTTAAAAACTACTAAAAATAGTAAATTACCAAAATTGCCAGAAAATTGTTTTGACCCAGTAGGAAAAATTGGGTGGCCACCATTATCCACATGTATCACTAGAGAAAGGAAAAATGTACCATACCTGGGGGAAACTAGGGATACTAAGGAATTACTAGAGACAATCCTTACATAGATAATAATGGAACAAGTGGAAGCAAAGAAATGCGTAGAGATACTGGAGAGACTACTTGATAAAGTCTTCCAAACAATCCAAAAGAGTGCATTAACAGAGGAAATTAACACAGAAAAGAAGCTAAAAAATATCTTCCAAGAGATGGAAGAATACAAGAAAGAGATAAGGGAATTGATGGAAAATAGAACTCCAACCACACCTCCTGAGCTCATATCCGAAAGGGAGGAGCAAGTCATAAAACAAACAACTCACTTTTTACTATAAGTTAAGGAGATAGTAGAACTATATGAAAATACTGTGCAGTTCTAGACAGGCCAAGAAGAAGATGAGAATATCCAGTAGCTGGAGCAAAGAGAAGAAAAACTGAACATTGCAGTTCAAGAATTAAAACAGAGGAAAAAGACCATGGCCATATCCCTGAGGTTGAAGGCCACGTAGGAGTTGAAAAACCTATAGGCAGATGTAAATATCATACAGGAAGAAAAAAAAGCACAATAGGCTCAACTTGAGCCACTACAAGGACATGTAGAGAAAATGATAATAGCACTGGAAGCAGGAAAATTTAGGATGGAATAGGTGCACATAGAGAGCACACAAATGATAGGGGAGAATATTACAATGAAGGTCATGGAGACCCTTATAACAAAAAATGCACAGGAAAAGGTGAAAGGGATGGAGTTGGCAGAGAAGGTGAATTAAGTGGCTCGGGACAAGCCACATGTTAGTGTTGGGGGGCTGTTGGCATAGGCCTATGATGGGAGAAGATTCAATTTTGGAGAAAATGTCGGGAATAGATCAACAAATGAGGTAGATTATACCAATAAGGAGAGTGTGCCATATTTTGGGGAAAATTAGTGCGCGCAGTAGAATTTGCGTAAATCTAGCAAAGACATGGACACACCTTTCCATATTAGGGTTAGGGTTTTTGAAGTATAAATAGAATATATATAAATTAGGTCTAGGAATATAGATGAAGAGCGAGAGAATTAGAATATATGTAGTATCTTTGGAGTCCTTGTTGAGATTTGAGTATGTATTTTCATGAGAGCTGTGGAGCTCGAATGAAGTTGAAATAGTTGAGGGTTGGGTCACAAGCTATGGATCTTGGTGCAACCTTGGTCTGCCTCACTACTCTCTATTATGATGTAATGTGTGGAACACATTTTGATGAATAAGAAAATAAGTAGAAGATATTTGTGGATGTATCCCTAGGGGGGGTGAACCACGATAAAACCCTATGTGCAATGTGTCTGAATGTTTTACTATTTTTGTAGTTATGATTGAATGGTTAGATAGATGAATGAATGGATTTAATTACAAGACACACTATATTAGATATGTAGAATGAATTTTATGAATGAATGAAAAAATGTATCTAATTAATATTACAATATAATGCATGGTTAAGTAGAAATAATAGTAAGAAAAACAACCCCAATCCCTTCCATGACTACAGACACCTGCATCCTCTAGTCACCCATAAACCATCTCGGGTGAGATTGTGTTGTGAATTATGTGCATGGTGTAGCCTTCTGGTTTACAAGAAGGGCCAATGGTGCTAATGGTTTTGTTGGAGAACTAAGGTAGAACTCGGGTCAACCCATAAGTCCAATAGGAATTAGTTGTCGGGCTCTGAGACTTCCTATCTAGCATGTTGTTGGAACCCTAGAAGGGAAGTGGGGAAGCCAAGGGACTATTGAGAAGAGAAGGGGAACACATCCTTGGATGTGACAGGTGCATAGGGAATGAGATATTGTATGCTAATTGCATGAGTGGGCACCTTGGACAGAGCAATTCTAGGTGCTTATCATACCTTATCTTGGTGTTAGGAACCTTTTTTCCATGGTGGAGTTAAGCCCCAACTCCGATATGAACTGTTGTTAAAATTATATGAGAAACTGAGTCTATGGCTAGGAGGAACATATGAGTTCTATGTGCAATTGGTAACTTTTCATAAAATATAAGTGTCTTATGTGTTTGTCTCATTTACTGTGTTCTTAATTATATATGTTTATTATGGGTTTAGTTATTGTATGTTGTTGCATATACGTTATTCTTTTTATTATGTATATTGTTGCTTGCACATGTAAGTGTGGCGTGGATATTCGGGATGTTACATTGTGGTATCAGAGCCACGATTTCAACATTGAGCCTACATGGTCCAAGTTTCTATTTAAGGAAAAAATTGGACTGATAAGTGGTCAAATTATAGTGAAACCATGGTGCACATAAAATAAGAATGCACAAGTGTGCACATTAAATTATGGACATTGCGGGGTGCGATGCTGGAAATGTGCAGTAATCAATAGTGCTTGAGTGTGCACACTAAATATTGGGGCTGTGTGGAGAAAAAATTGTGGTTCATGTGCGATATTGATATGTGGTGTATATGTCAAATATTGACATCACGCATTGGCATGTGTTGAATACCAGTGCACATATGGGCTTCAGAAGAAAGGATTCTAACAAAATGGTGCATATTTTTCATGGAGTTGTTGCATGAATTCATCTAACAAATCTTATTTCCTGCACATTTTTTCAGAATTATCAGTGATTAGAGTAGGACAAAGTCATAGTAGACGATCAAAATCATAGAAGATGCACAAATATCTTACATACTTGATGATGAATTCGGGGATTTGTATGTTGGTTTGGGTGTTGATGGTACAGATGCCAGGGAGAAGTGCATAAACTTGGTAGAAGCCATAAATGGATTGCAAAAATATGTCCAAATCTATAAATATAATAATGAAAGGCTTATGAAATCCAAAGAGCTTCAAGATGAATTCATCATTAAGTTGATGCAAATCTTGGACATAATAGAAAATAAAATGGATAACGAGACCAAGAAACATAGGTCAAGAAGTGGCAAGTCTCATGATGAGAAGAGAAGAGGAACAAGAAGTGATGATATGAATCATTCTCACTCACCAAATCATTCATTTATGAAAGCACGCAATAGCTCAAGTCCATATCCTGTAAGAGAGCATAAGATAAGGACTGGGGTGGACGAGCTATGGGGAGAAATGAATAAGTCAAGCCTCCTACCTTTGACAGTGAGAACAAGAAGGATAAATATGCAAAGACTTATATATTGGGTATGAAGAAGTACTTCCAGCTTCATAATTATTCTATGCTTGAAGAAGGGATAATTTCCATCTATCAACTAAAGGGAAAAGAATCAATGTGGTGGGATCAGTTCGTGCAAGTGAAACAAATTGATGAGAAGAAGGTTACTTGGAGGGAGTTCAAGAGGTATTTTCAAAGGAAATACTTAACCAAGCATTACTATGACAAGAAAATGAAGGAGTTCTTTGAACTCAAGATTGGGAGTATAAAAATAGATGATCATGAAAGAATATTCTCAGAGATGATGAAATATGTCGCATTCATTAAGGATCAAAAAGTTAAAATTCAGAGGTACCTGAGTGGCATTCCATTATTTATCAATGGAAAGATATAATATGATGACCCCAATACATTAGAGGAAACAATAAGCCATGCTAAATGTATTTATGATAAACAAAGGGGAAGACCGACTTTCCAAAAATATTTGGAAGCCAAGATAAAAATCAAGGTGGAATAGAGGAAGAAAGGGGCTAAGTCACCATTCTTCAAAAATACTATGCAAATATAGCCAACTCTCAAGGAGCCCAAAATGATGGAGACAGTGGGGAGAAAATCAAGGAAGCAACCTATTCAATTTTGGGGTTGTGGTAGATATCATATTCACATAGATTGTCCTCTAACATATGATAAATTAAAGACTGTGCATAGTGTACAACCAACTACGAAAATTGAATATATGGGAAGAAATGTAGCTAGGATTTATGCAGTGTTGGATAACAAGCAAGATAAGTTTAAATAAGATATTATTGAGGTGTAAGGTAAGATTAATGACCAACCTATTTCTATTTCAATTGATTCATGAGCTAGACATAGTTATATAGATCCTAGGATGGTGGAAAGATTCCAATTTCCAAGAAACAAGCTTGGAAAACCTTGGTTGGTGCAATTAGCTACATGGGAGAAAAGGAAAATTAATGAGATGGTGAAGGCATGTCCAATGGAAATAAATGGACTACACAAAAAAGATGATTTGAATATCATACCTTTTGGATCATTCATTTTCTGATTGGTCTGGATTGGTTGGACCAACATCATGCCATTCTATACTATTACAACAAGACATTTACTTTCTTGGATGAGGAAGGAAACTTAAGAACAATTCAAGGAATTCAAAGATTTGTAACTATCAGAGAAGTTTCAACCTTGCAATTGAATAAAAGTTACAAAAAGAGGCACCTAAGGATAAAGTGAAATACTTTGAAGCAATGAAAGAATTTTAGGATGTCATTAAAGAGGTATCGGGGTTGCCACTAAAAAGAGATATTGATTTCTCTATCAATATGATGTTGGGAGTATCACCCATATACAAGACACCTTATGGAATACTGAGGCAGGGGGGTGAATCAGTATGAGAACTTTATACCACAATATATATTATTTCACTTTAACAACAATGTTCAATAGTTTATCATCTATGTATCAAATATGTTTTCATTCAATATACCATAAACATATAATCATAAGTAGCATCACATCAAATACATAGTACATTAGTATTTACATGGAAACCCAAATGGGAGAAAACCCCAGAATGATTTCTTATATATATCAATAATCCATTCATAGGAAGCACCAAATTCCAAATTCTCTAGCTACAATTGGAAGGAGGCTCCAACCCCTTATTCTCAGGCTGCAACTTGAAGGAATCTACAAATCCCTTAATTCTCTGGCTCCAACCAGAAGGAGGATACAACACCCTGATTCTCAGGCTCTAACGTAAAGGAAGTTGAAACTCCCTAATTCTTTGGCTCCAACCAGAAGGAGGCTACAACCCCATTTACTTTCTCCGTCCTACCACCATGAAGTATAAGCGTAGACCAACTGTCACTACCAAAATCACTACCATTTCCACTGCCACTGTCATTACCACTGTCACTGCCACATCAACATGTAACTTGTCAACCTGTTACAGTATCCAACCTGTCACTATCAACCTATCCTACCTATCACTTCCCCTGATACTCAACCAAATCCTCTCACATGGATCATATACCAAGGACACCTTTCAACTATATGTCCAACATCACCAACACATGCCTCTACCAAGCATGTACCAATATCACCAACATACCATCATAGGGTGTGTGTCTCAACCATGTACCAAATCTTGTACCAAACCATGAATATGTGCCATACCAAGCATCAAGCGTGTACTGTTAAGCCCTAATATTGGCTCATTACCCCTTAATTGGGGCATATTATATTAGTAATGTTATTTTATTTATGTCGTATTTACGCCATTAGCTATAATTATACCTCCTAGTCTCCTATATATACCAAGGAGACATTTTCATTTTGAATCATCTTGTACTTGAACATTTAAGTGGGGTAAAAGGAGGTTGCCCCCTTGAAGAGGCTTATTATCTAAACTTATCTCTTTATCAAGGCGTTGAGCAATTTTTATGAGGTTTTTCTATGCTATATTGATATTTGGTTCTTAACATATGGAATCAGAGCTCAAGGTCTTGGGGTTTCGCTACTACATCTAAGACACCTTGGAATTTTTGCTATAAATTTTTTTCTACAACATATCAGAAGCAACGGCTTGAAGGATATTTAGTAGACAAATCAAGGTACGTTGGGTTCGAAATTCATCTCCTAAGGCCTTATAATTTCGAAGATACATCCTGTACAAGATAGGGTTATGGAATCATCCTGAACTGAGTCATTGCGGAATTTTCGCTATAAAAACTTTTATGTAATGTTTCAAACCTTGAAATTTGGAGGATATTTATAGAACTTAGTAAGGTATCTGTGGTAAAAATGTTAGCTTCTGGGTCATCTTAAATTTGTATATACACCCTATGTAATATAGGGTATCTGACTAGTCCTATTGACTAGTCTCAAGAAGGTGTTCCAGGTAAAACAATCATAACTTCTTTCTAGAGTATCCAAATTGAGTGGGATTGGTTTCATTGGATCCTGAACAGTCTTTAGTATTTTTGGTGTGAGTTTCAAAATTTTATATCAATTATTTTGTGTGGGGCATGCTATACAAGTGAGATCTCCTGGAAAGGCCAACAAACGACAAGTTTTGGGGAACTTACCATAAATTCCACCTGGCACATCCAATTTTGATCAGATCTGTGGCATTGTAGAGAAGAAATATCAGAGAACTATATAAAAGAAAGTTTCATACCTAGAAGGTCCGAAAATTGGGAGATACAATAGAATAAATATTGTCTAGCAGAACCACCTCAAAATCAAGGTTCAAAAGTGATACTTGGCCAACATGCCACCCAAAAGGGGAACTTCTACACCAAATAAGCCTCTAGAAAATCCTACTAGGACTCTTGATGAAGGTGAATAACTGCGTAGGGACATAAATGATTTACAAAAGAAGATAGTAACAAATGATGAACTACCAGAGATGGAAGTTAAGTTGGAGGCAAAGATGGATGGTTTAAAAGAGGAGATCATGGAAGTATTGAAAAATCTCGTAACAAAGAAGACACCTGAAAGTGAAAACGCATCCCATGAAATTCATGATGAGGACACAAGGAAGGTGAATCAAGAATGGATAAACTCCAACTTTGGTTTGAAGACCAACCATGTTCCTAAGATTGATATGAGGAAGTTTGATGGCAAGGACCCAATCACATGAATACTTCATATGGAGCAATTCCTTGATCTCCATAATGTGCCACATACAAAAAAGGTACAAATTGCTTCTTTATATTTAGAACCTAATCAATTTGTATGGTATCGATGGATTTGTTCTTGCAAATCACTCATCACTTGGACAATTTTCACGGAAGAAATTATAGCACACTATGAAGATACAAGGAACAATACCTTCTTTAGCCAATTGATAAATCTCAAGCAAAAGGGTTCAGTTACCGAGCACATTGAGAACTTCCAGAGATTGAATATAATGGTAACTGATATTCTAGATGAACACTTGATTGATTAATTCATAGGAACTTTAAAGGATAACATTCAACATGAGGTTGACCTTTGGGAACCCAAATCATTGGAGAATGCATTTAAGGTGGAAAGAAATGTTGAAAGTAAAAATATGGCTATGGCTACTAGAAGGACCAATCCTAACATCTATAGAGAGAACAA
>JZKD02S0743198.1:834116-905979 GCA_000966675.3 Picea glauca
GTAAAGATCTTCATGTTTCTTCAACTTCCTTGATGCATAAGCTATCACTCCTCCATCCTGCATTATCACTCCCCCCAACCCTTGCTTCGAGGCATCCGTGCAGACTGTGAAGTCCTTTTCCATAACCGACACTTGTAGAATTGGCGCACTAGTTAGTAACCTTTTAAGCTCGATGAATTCACTATAAAATTATTTTGTCCATTCATACTTGACCCCCTTGCACTACAAAGTGGTGATGGGTTTCACTATTTTTGCTAATTCTTCCACAAATCTCTGATAATAACCTGCTAGCCCCATGAATCTTCTCACCTCATGGGCATGTTTCGACATTGGCCATTACATAATGGCCTTTTCCTTTTCTGGGTGCACAGAGATTCCTTCATCGGAAATGATATGACCTAAATAGTGGATTTCTCTCTAGAAGAAGGAGCACTTCGACAACTTCCCATACAATTTGTTCTCTCTAAGGCAGGAAAACACCACTCGTAAGTGTTCCTCATGTTCTCTTTCGTTCTTGGAATAGATGAGGATGTCATCTAGAAAGACTTGTACAAAACGGCCTAAGTACTTCCAGAATACGTTGTTCATGAGGCTCATGAATACTGCTCGTGCATTGGTCAATCCAAAAGGTACTACGATGAACTTGTAATGTCCAAACCAGGTTCGAAAGGCAGTTTTTGGGATATCCCCTTCCTTAATCCTTAATTGGTGATACCTTGATCGCAAATCGATCTTTGAGAATATCGCTGCTCCTTTCATATGATCAAAGAGGTCATCTATTCGCAGCATTAGGTACCTATTTTTCACTGTAGCACGGTTCAAGTCCCTGTAGTCTATACACAATCGTAAGGAACCATCCTTCTTCTTTGCAAAAATTACTTGTGCACCCCAAGGTGAGACACTTAACCTTATTAGACCTAAGTCTAGTAACTCTTTCAAATGCATTTGCAACTCACAAAGTCCCAACGCTATCATCCGATACAGAGTCTTGGAAATTGGTTCTACACCAGGTTTTAGCTCAATAGTAAAATCAAGATCCCTCTCAAGAGGTAACCCTGGTAACTCATTCGGGAAAACATCCTTAAATTCTGACAATACCAGGTAATAATCCAAGGAGGTTCCCTTCCTTTCATTCACCGCTTCCACTACATATAGTCGACACCCTTTCCTCAAGCATCGCTTAACCTTCATAGTTGAGATAAAGTGTAATGACACCCTTCTCCGTACACCTTGGATCTCCACTAGCCTTCTTTCATCGTCTACACATAGCACCCTTTTTACGAAACAATCCACCAAAGCTCAATGAGATCCTAACCAATCCATTCCAATGATTAGGTCATATGCCTTGAGAGTAGTGACGTATACCTTCAACTTGGTAGTACACACTCCCAGGTCTACTATACAATTATCGATGCTAGGTCCTATCGCTTGTTTTTCCCTTGAATCCATTTCAAATTGTTTAAAGTCATCATGTTCATAGGCTACCAACCCACTCTTTTCTAATGCAGATGGTGAAATGAAACTATCTGTTGCACCAGAATCAAATGAAATATTTACATTGATATGATTTAGTGTACTTGATGACTCCACCATCGTGGATTGATGTTCAGCCTGGCGATTATTAACCACTGCGTAAATCTGGTGGCTGCTACTTACTCTTCCCATCGGGGCCTTTCCTTCTCTATGCACAAATCCTGATTGTAACTTTGGGTAGTCACGTTGGTAATGGGGTCCTATGCACCCCCAATAGGTAACACGGGATTTAACCTACGCACTTTTATGTGACGGTCTTTGAAATGAGTTTCGTCCCCTGGAACCCCTGCCCCTACTAGCTTCTCCCTGAGATGGCCATGGACCTGCCTCCATCATTAGTGATGAACGAAATGCTGCATTTGTTGCCATTGAAATACCTGCGGCTACTATCCTTGGTGCGACTCTATTGCCATATGGAGGTGGCCTTGAGCCCCCTCCCCTGGGAAATATCCTAGGGGCCGTCCCCATGAATCCAGGATGATGTGGAAAGGTCAATATCATACCTCCAATTAAGTTCATGTGTTCCTCTACATAACACACATTTTCCACAGCTTCTGCTATGGAAGATGGTTTCCACATCCGCACCATAGCCCTTATCTTAGGGTTTAACCCATAGACAAAGTATTATTTCTGTCATTTGTCATTATCCATATATGAAACATATTTGAACAATTCCATAAACCTAATCTCATATTCTTCTACAATTCTATTTCCCTGTACTAAGGAATGAAATGCTCCTATGTACTTTTCCTCATAGTAAGCTGGTAGATATTTTGTTCGGAACCTCTCCTCGAAAAGTTCCCAAGATACAGTGTCCGAGGTAAGATGCAGTTTTCTTTCTAGGTTTCCCCACCAGTTCAAGTCATTGTCTCTCAACTGAAAAATTGTTATATTTTCCTTTGAAGTGGATGCATAGTCTCTTACAAGAAAACACCTTGTCATTCCTTCCAACCATGCCTCGGCACGTTCACTGGCCTGACCCCTGAAAAACTACAAAAGTTTGATATTCTACAGTTCTCTAGTGATATATTTGGGTGGAGGTCCTCCCCCTGAATCCCTCGATGCTTCTGGATTACCTGTTCCAGATTGTGGGGGTTCCACTTCGATCCTTGCTAGTTGACGCCCCTTTAAAGTCTCATTTATAGCCTCCAAAGAGCGTAGTATGAGAGCTAGTCCAGGCGATGGTGGTGGCAGCGCTGGTGGTCCCTATGACGATGCCCCTCTGCCTCGATTCCCTTGATTCCTAACCATCCTATATGATTTAAACTGTATCAACCAAAGTTGTCAGGGTGAGTTCAAGGACATTTCACATTTGAGCAACTTAACTAGAAAACAGGGTTAGGCGTAATTTTTTTTTTACTTGTCTATAAACAGACATTACTCTCTTTAGGGGAAGTGGCTAGGTTAGGGTTAAATCATCTAAGCTTTATGTCACTGCCTAGGAAACTACTAACTCCCTTGCCTAGTAGCTATGCTAGCTTTGCTCCATACTCGTTAATTACTCTAGCTTACTTTCCTAGCGTGCATGAAACCCCTCCCGCTTATCTTGGTCTAAGTTCTTATACTTTGTGTTTACAACTAATTAAGGTGACTTCCAACCAAATGTTGATGAAATGATTCTAAGGATATCCTTCTATGCTTGAATCGTGGGCTTTCCATGGCACCTTGTACATATGCGTTGAATTGTGTGACTCGGTGGCTACAGGTGTGAGTCTTGAGGATTGTAGAGTGGATTTCGGGCATTGGAGCTTAGCGCTTGTGTGTTGTGGTTATGTATTGTTTCTAGACTTGTGGTTGTATGATGTAGTGGGCCTAAGGATATGCATTGAATCTTGGTGCTTGTGCACTAGGATTTGGTTCTTAGCTCGTGGACTTGGAGATTGGGCCTCGGGCGCAATACTTTTAATTTTTTGTATTAAGTCAATCACCTTAGTTTTAAACCTTAAACATAGTTTTAAACCTTAATCAACTTAGTTTTTAAAATTTAAAAACCCTAATTTAAATCTTTAATTTAAACATATTTAATAACTTAAACCTTTAATTTTTAAACTATATCTTTTAAATTATTATTAAAATTAAACCATATAATTAAAAGATACCTAAATACCTAAAGATTTAAAAGATTTAAATTAGATGATTTAATATATATATATATATATATATATATATATATTACATAATTCAAATATTCACAATTATTAAATTCATGGTAATAATAAATTAATTTATTGTTATTTAGTTATTTTTTAACAAACAAACAAAAAAAATTTATAAATTATAAAAAAAAATTAAAACAACAATTTTTTTTTTTTTAATTCAAAACGGCATCGTGAGTCCTCGCATGAGGCCCACGTGCCCTAAAAACTAAATGCACTATATCATTATTCCCTAACCCTAATCAGCCTACCGCCTATCTCATTTGTGAACGCGCCTTGCACCTCTCCTGCTCTGTAATTGCGACAGAGTTATGGTAATGGCCGCAGGCTCCTCCCTTGGTGGCTCGATGCTCGGCTCTAAGCGTTGGCTTGTACATTGTTTTGGTAAATGCCTTGTGTGCTGGTGCTGGTGTTGGTGCTTTTTTGGGTGCCCCTCTGCTGTAAAGAGAGGCTCGATGCTTGCACCTGCAGGTTTTTTTTTTGTTTATTAATATTTTTTTTTTGTAGTGCCTGGGCTCCTTTGTTGTGGCTTTGCGCTAGCTTGTTTGACGTGTGGGCTCGGGTTGTGGCTGGTTCTAGGTGGTATTGTGCTTGGCTGATAGGATTATTGTAAGGTCTATGGCTTGGCTCCTGCAACTCCTCCCCGTGGCTTGGAGATTTATTTGTAGGTCGCGTAGCTTGGTCCATAGATCAGTGGTAGAGCGTCAATATTGTAAACTGAAGGTCTGTAGCCTCGTTTGTGTCTGTGGCTTCCATGGCTTAGAGGTAGAGTGTTTTCTTCATAAGAAAAGGTCTGTAGCCTGGTTTGTGTCTGTGTCTTTCGTAACTTAGAGGTATTCTGCGCATGTGTTGTGCACACTGTGCTTCCTTGTGACTTGGTGCTTGATTTTGGGTGTTGGGTTTGTATGTTTGACTAGTGTTGTGGAGGCATAGTGCACTATGAAAACCCCCTAGGGGATTCTTCTCTATGTGACATGGTGCATCTGCACTTGGTCTTGTCTTGACTTGTGTTGTGGATGTGTGGCTTCAGGATTATAGAGTGGTCTTCTGGCCCAATTATTTATTTATTTATTTAATGGTGTTTGGCTCCCTAGGTCTCTGGTGTTGTTCGTTGGCTTGTATTTTGGTTTATCAATGGTGTTTGTCTTTGGCATTGGTCACTAGCTTGTATTTTGGTTTATCAATGGTGTTTGGCTCTGGCGTTGGTCGCTGGCTTTGTTTGTTGTGGCTTGGTGTTGGCTTTGCAAAGGATGCCCATTGTGGGATCCTCTATCGTGGCTTGATGGTCGGTCATGGGCTTTGACTTGTAGCCATCCCTTCTAATTCTTGCAATTGATTTGTTGTGGGCTTTATTTTTTATGGATAAGTGTTAGATTTTGTCATAACTCACTGCAAGATTTTAACTAATTTAATGGAAGATATGTTATCGTTTTCTTTTCTTTCTTTTACCCTTTCAGGGTTCTCTCTTCACATTGGAATCTTGCCCCTATTTTCGTATTTGTTTTCGTCCTCCAAGCATTGTATACTTGACATTTAAGGCTGATGTTTTTCAGGTTTCTTCTTGCGAATATCTGCCAACTAGATTTGGACTGTATTTATTTTTTCTTGAGCTATGATAATGAAATTTGATATGGGGCACCCTATTTCCTGCCAGTTTAGTTATTGTCATAGACCATGGTCAGCTGAGTTTTCAATTGACTATTTATAAATTATTTATGATTTAATTTGCATGTCTCCTTTTCTTTGGGTTCATATTTCATTTCTTAGAAATTCCTGGTTTAATTTGGGATACTTTATTTCTTTGGGATTCTGATTTTCTTCTTTTCAAATTCTTTTTCTTTTGGTGTGGAATGTGTTTTGATGCCTGGTGCTTGGTATTGGTTGAATTATGTTGTGTTGTGACTTTGGATGGATAGCTTGGAGGTTGGATGTGAAGGGTAGTTGGCCCAATAATTTTAAAGTTTTAGGGGGTTTCAAGCAGGTTTTCAGGGTTGTTTATAGGACACTTAGCTTAACTTTCCTATAGAGTTAGGAGGGTAGGTGGGTAAGTGGCCCTTGGTCCCAGATTTTAAAATATAGCTCTAATACCATGTGTAAGGTCTCTATCCCCACAGAGCCTTATAAAACACACACAAAGATAAAGAATAAAAAAAAATACATGTTGTACAATTTCATCATTAAAGCATAAATTAAATTTATCAACAACATGGAAGTAAATTTAATCAACAACCACATAACACAACAAATTCATGAAATTACATACCTTTGTCTTATGCTAATTCCCCAATCTCCAGTTGTCCTCTCTGTTTCTTTTCCCGAACTCTGCCCAAAACTAAATCTTTCCTCCCTACTAGCTAGGAACAGAGCTTGTCCAACTCCCTAGCTCTAGGATTCCTAGCCCCCGAGCCCAAAACTCCCAGCAATCTGGTGCGCCCCAATAACAGTCCACCCAAACTCCCAAACCAGAACAATATCACAGATAGCAAAATAGAGTCCTCCTCTCCCAATAATGCTTCCTCTCCCAAAATTTCGTAATCCTCTCCCGAAGGCCTCTGCCTCCTCATATCCTTCCCCATTCACTGCCTCCTCCTTCATTTAATGACACCCACCTTATCCCTCCATTTACTACCTTATCTCTCCATTCAATACCCTATCCCATGTCATACCTAAAGTTTTCTAATAAATAAATTAAAGTTATTAAGCCTTTAATTCTTTACCCAAACCTTAAATGTGTTAATTAATCAATCAATTAATTAATCAACATATATTAAACAATAAATAAATAAATAATATTATTAATAAATAATCATTATTTAACTAATACACACTAGGATAGTTAATTATTTAATTAACTATACTTGATAAACCCTATGCAACTATTTAACTAGGGTTGTTATAGTAGATTGATGCAAGATTTGTCAACATGCAAAAGGGAAGAGACAAAACATTGCTTTGTATCAGCCATTGCCTATTCCGGAAAGGCCTTGGGATGCAATTAGTATGGATTTTGTATTGGGGTTACCTAGAACCCAGAAGGGAAGTGATTCCATATTTTTTGTGGTTGATAGATTTTCCAAGATGACACATTTCATACCCTGCCAGAAGAAAAATGATGCTACACACATAGCTAATTCATTTTTCAGAGAAATTGTGAGATTACATGGATTGCCTAGAAGCATAGTTTCAGACAGGGACACTAAGTTTGTGGGAAACTTTTGGAGGACTCTATGGAAGAGGCTGGGAACTAACTTATATTTTATTTCAACATATCACCCTCAGATGGATGGACAAACTTAAGTGGTGAACAAGAGTCTGAGAAATTTGTTAAGGAGTTTATTCACTAAACAAGGCCGTAAGTGGGATCAGATTCTGGCACAGGCAGAATTTACATTTAACAATTCAGTTAATGGAAGCACTGGAAAAAGTCCATTTGAGATAGTATATGGAAGACAATCGAGAGGGGTTGCAAAATTAAGAGAATTGAAACAAGATAAATTCAATACCATTGGAGTAGAAGATTTTTCTACAAAAATGTAAAGACTTCATGATAAAGTTAAGAGGAAAATACAAGATAGAAATCAAAAGTATAAGGACAAAGTTGATCAGAAAAGAAGGGAATTTCAATTTGAAGTGGGAGATGAAGTTTTTTCTCATTTGAAGAAGGAAAGGTTTCCAAGAGGAACATATAATAAGTTTAATATGAAGAATATAGGACCATGCAAGATCCTTAGGAAATTTACAGAAAATGCTTATGAGATAGAGTTGCCAGACAATGTTGGGATATCACCGATATTCAACGTTGCCAATTTGTATCCTTATAACAGAGATGACATAGGAGATTTGGATGATAAGGAAGATATTCAATGGGAAGAACGGATGCCAACAGTAGAAAAACCTCATATGGAAAAAAATTTAGAACAAAGAGTTGGAAGGAAAACCAGAAGAAAGATGTATCTTTAATATTTAGTGAAATGTAAGGATCACCATGTGGAAGATTCAAGTTGGGTAACTAAACCTGATATTTTGAAGCATGGTAAAATAGTGCAAGAGCTCATGGACATGAATCCATGAATATTTTGGCTAGAGGAGTATGATGTAGGAGCATGCTACCACATCAAAAGGAAGAGGAGGTGGAAGCGAAGTCGACACCTCCACATATTGAAGGACAAAAAAATGACCTTAACTAGCTTGGTAGCGGTGTGGAGTTTTTTTTGGTTTTCTCATTAATTAATTAGCTGTATGTAAATTCGGGCCACCGTTTGATATGATGGAACAATTGTAAATCCTTTACACAAATGTAATATATTACAGGTGTGGGATATTAGCTTGTATTAGTCATTAGGTTGCATTAATTAAGCTGAGTAGGTAACCGCCAGAGTAGAGTGTGATAGAATTTAGATAGGAGGAAGAAGAGAGAAGAGGCTCGGGGTGCTTAGACAATTTTTCATTTGGTGTCTGTAAGAGAGAGTCAATGTAATCATGTCTTTACTTTGAAATGAATAGAACACAAAAAATTCATCCAAATTGTATAGTGTTGATACTTTTTTAAAGTTTTACTATTGTTATGAATTCTGTGAATGTATTATGTTCATAGGGAATGAATGAATAATTGAATAAGTTTCAATTGTCCCTCTTATGTAAGTTATGCAAGGAGTGCATACAAAGTGCAAGGAGTGCATGTGAGGAATTCTTTTTCGACTCGAAGATCAAAAGAGATAGTAGGGGCCTTTCATATGCAGAGTGTGCATATTGAACACAATGAGTGTGCATAGAAGAAAACTTGTTTAAGTTTGAAAGCTCATGAAGTTGAGTGCAAAGTGCGCCAGGAGGGTACCATAAATTCCTTTGAAAAAAAAGACGCAGAGTGAAAGTGTGCGCCAAGGATGAGGTTTAATTTCATTTACCAACATCTCAGAAGGAGGAGTGGTTTTAATCCTCGAGAGAAAAACACTTAGAAAAATTTCTAAGTTCTAAAGAGTTGAAGCATTTAAAGGTGGGATGCAGAAATTGAAAGTTTGAAGGAAGAATAAGTATAGAGAATTGAGCAGGAGAAATCCTTCAGAAAAGATATTTTGAAGATTGGATAAGATTAAGGGTTAAGAGTCACCCAGGAGAAGCTGAAATATTTCAAACCATTATATCTGGGAGAAATCGCACACTAATTAACCACAAGGATATTTTAGAATTTTGCAACACAGAAGATTTGCAAAGAGCAGAGTGAAATTCATGAAATCCAAAATCGCAAAAATCTCATGGTCGTTCGATTGAGGTAGGACACATGGTGCCAGATGAACATTTTGTTGATTCACATAGTGGAGAGTTGAAGGTAGGAGTTGTGAAAACTCATGAAATGTGAAATCATGATTTAATCACAACCGTTGGTTGGAGATCTAGTGTGGACCATTGATCTGATCTGAATATTTCATGAGTTCGGATATCGGGAATTCATAAGAGAGCAGAGTGGGGATAATGCGAAGTCGTGAAAAACTCAGAGTTTGGGCTCTAGGTTCTAGCCAGAGGTCACATTGGCGGTGGCTAAAGGGAGAAAGAGCTAGCACTTTCTAGACGCGAGTTCGGAACTCGGGAGTTTGGGGTTTCGAAATCAGAGAGTCGGGGTTTGAATCCTATACAATTAACCAACACCTGAAATTGTGAAACACCTTTTGGGGATAAGCATGTGGTCACAAGGCGTGGTCACTTGGAGAATACTTTCACTTAGATCTTGTTCATGTGGGATGAATTTTGTAAAGACCCATGGATTTTCTTGGAGATTCTAGCTAGTGAGAAAAAGAGCCAGTTCTTCTCAAAGATTTTAAAGATTCTAAGACCGGGAGGTTGCACAATCCTTTGGAGAGAAGGGGGGTCTGTACCAAATGTACATACCATATGGTTTAAAACCATATCCTATATATAGTTTTAAAACTATATAATAAACCAATAAACCAACGAATGTTCCAAGAGAGGATCATGAGAATAGAAGCCTCAACCTCTATTATTAATAGCCACAGTTATAACCAATACACCAAAGAGATTGGATTTAACGAAGATGCCACTTAATTTTTCATTTATTTGCCAACTAATTAAGGAGGAGGTTTTCAAACCTAGCTCTATATATTGGGCACAGATCACAAGGTGCACACATCCACATGCATAGATATAGAGATAGGGAATGAATCCCAATATAGTATGATGCCAACAATATATCCTGAGGTCATATGGAGTGCATGGAAGTATGTGTAGAAGAAGATCTAGTTTAGCATTGTCTCGTAAAGTGTGCCATGAGGTATATTAACGGAACATAGGAAACCTTATACTAATTTGTCATGATTTTTCACAAGGATCATGAATTAGAGTTCTATTTTGTGATTTTAAGTCATTTTTAAAAGTGTTAGCTCAATTTTCCATTCATGATCATTTAATGCATTGTTTTGTGTGTTGAAGAGGGTGAAATTGATCTAGTTTAGAAATTGCTCGACTTTATAGTCAAATTTCTCAAAATTTCACAAATATTTCAATGGTGAAGTTATTTTCTTGTGTTGAGTAATGGAATTTAAGAGTGTCCTTTAAATTGGAATATGTGAGTCATTTTATATGTGATTTTGGTATTTGATATGGAGAAAGAAGTTTTTATTGGATTGAAGGGAACTTAAAGATTGAAACAAAAGTATGTAATATGTATATAATTTGATTTTTTTTATTTTATGTTGTGTCATATCATCATTAAGAAAATATAATCTTTAGTTTATGATTTTTTGGGTAAGATCACATCATCAAAATTATGTAAACCACCCCAATATGATTAATAAATTATTCTAGATCAAGTTAGATACTGCATGTATATAAGGAAAGAAATAAGTGTTGTTTAAGGATTTTCATATCGAGTGGTATGAGAGCTAGTTTTGGCGTTTGTTGCAATCTATTGTTGTGATGATATCCAAGAGTTCAGTTGGTGAAGATCTTGAAGGCTCTTATCAAGGAAACAAGATGAGTAAAGTTCTTATGACATTGAGGCTGCAAAAGAACATTGATTGACAAATCCAAAAGGAAAATTCCAACTAAAGGATGCAGTTGCAAGCTCTTGAGGAAGAGAAGCAGAGATTGCAAGATTGACTGTTATGTCATGAATATTTCCACATGAGTATTTTTCATGAATTAGAAAGAAAGTTGCAGATATTGGCACCATCAATCAATAAAGTTGGTCAAGAAAAAAATGAGAAGTATCCACTACAAGAGAGACTATATCTCTCTAAGAACATGATCAAGAAAGAAGACTCTTCGAATTATTCTTCCTCCCATAAATATGGAGAATGCTCGAGGGTAGATAAGGAAAAGAGAAATTTAGATGAAGAATTATTGCATAAACAATTGGCTTTACCCTCGAGTCCAGAGAAGAGAAACATGTGTAAGGCATATTTAGGGAAATATGTTCATGCTATAGAAGAAGGAATGAAGAATTTTCCCACTAGTGAATGGTCTAGTAATCCATGTGCTTCATGTGGAACTAGAAACCATGATGTAAGTATATGTCGAAGAAGATAGACCATGGAAGAAAATCCATCCTAGAAGAGGGTAGATCATTTCTCAAGTCATAGGAAAAGGAGGAATGATAAGAAGGGATCATGGAACAAGACACTCTTCTCTTATTGTGGTAAGAGTGGACACCAGATTTAGAAGTGTTGGACATTTTACATGCACTTATGTCTAAATCAAACACAAAATATGTAAATACCCTTGCAATAAGACAAGCAACAACTCCAAATGAAGTCATCAGTCTTATTGAAAGGCTTGGGAAATAATACTTCCTGATGGCTAGTCTTGGCAAAGTGATATATGAAGACATCGAAAAAATGGTTCATGGACAATGGCTCATCTCACCACATGACTAGGATGAGATTAGTATTTTTTCATTTCTCATAGTTTGACACATATTTCTTTGTGCGATATGAAACCAATACTAGACAAGTAATAGGGGGGTATGTATATGTAAGATTCCAGCTCGATTTAGGAGGATTTCTAGGAATCAAACATATGTTGTATGTTCCATACTTAAAGGTAAGCCTACTCTTAGTTTCAACAATTAAGGATGAAGGCTATGAAGTCACATTCCAGAATGGCCGAGTACTTTTGTATTCAAGGGAAGCTACTACATACACAACAATAGTACTCGATATTCACAAGGAGAGGTTGTATTTGTTACTGGGAAGACCTATAGTTTTTTATAATGGTTACTTGTATTCAGCATAATATTCAGCATTAGATTCAATGTACGATTCAACATCAACATCATAGGCATTGTTAGAGGTCGAAAGCTATGAGACTCCTCCCAATACATTGGGGAGAATGATTCCATAAGTAAACCATCTTTATAAATTTTGTAAATATGTATATTTGTAAATGTAATATGCATATGTGTAAATCTACTAAAGTCTATTAGAAGGCCTGTAAGCCAATCATTGTAAATTATAAGAGTGAGAAAGATGTTGTAAATTTCTATATTGCCACCTTGTATGAGTGAGAAGAATTTTGTAAGAGAGTTTCTATATTTCCACCTTATATGTTTTAAAGAGAGAGAGGAATATCATTAGACATATTTCTATATAGATACCTTAAATATTTTTATAGAGTGAGAGGAATCTTGCTAGATATCTCTAGATAGCCACCTATACATATTGTTTTACAATGAGAAGAATCTCATTATAAAAAATTCTAATCCTTTAGACAACAGAATGGACAATTGTATTGTCTTGTAATCAACTAAAGGGATACATATGGTTCAAATTTTCTAAGAAAAAATTCTTTATTCTAAGGAACTAGAGGTGAAGGAACAAAAGGATGCAGGAAGTTGGAACATGTAGATTAGGAGCGAAAAGAGAATCAAAGTAATGAAAAAATTTCTAGAGTTGGTAAAGGAGAAATAATCTTTTTTAGAAATAAGAGGAATAAAGGTGCATTCTATAAGCATATTTAAATAATATGTCATGTTTGTATGGATGTATACCTTGAACAGAAGAAATCAAGGCAGGTACAAATTATATAGTACAAGATAAATTATTCTTCAAGGCAGGAGCAACAATGCACAAAGTATTCATTCATGGACTCCTACAAATACATCAACAATACAAGAACAAAGAGTAAAAATGGGAAAGTAATAGATCAACATTCAAATTTGTTTCATATTGGTCAAGATGGAATATGTTCAACTATGTTCAATAATATATCAACATTCAACTTTGTTTCATCTTGGTCGAGATGGACTACGTTGAAATACAAGATATAGGTAGTGTAGAGATTCAATGAATATGAATTTTGTTGTCAGGGAATTTATGAGCCGAAACCAGAGATATTAGTGACAATATTAGAGGCCAGAGTCAGAGCCATACTCCAGAGAAGAATAAAATATTGCACTAATAGAGTACCTATAGTTGAAGACTCAAGATGAAGACTTAATTCTAAAAGATTCAACAATATGGAAGTGTGAATTATCATCACTAAGTCGTTGAGTATCTATATTTTTGGAGGTCCAAAAGTTCTTTAGTGGGAAGGTGTGATTCAGGAGGATATAAGTAATTCTCAAAAAGTTCTAGGAGGATAACTAACACTCATAGAGGTCCCAGGGGATCCATAAATTCTCAAAATTCAACCATCTCAAATCATCCCAAAAAACGACATCAATACGTAGAGCTCGTTGACATCTTTCCAATGATGAAAATGACAAGTCAAATGAACTTTGTATGAAAAAGATATAAGTGATCAAAATTCATGTCAACCGGGTCAAAGATCAAAGTACATTGGAATAAAAAGGTGACACATGGCACATATCCATACAGTAGATGATGTGGCATATCCATTTGGAAAGTGAGTTGGAAGATGACTAGGCAGATCGTACCTCTAGGTGGACGAATGGTATATTGACAAGTGGTAAGTATGACCCAATGAGAGGCCACCACGTGGAAGCCAAACATTGACCAGTGATGGTTAAGGTATATTAAAATTATGGATTGGACAGGGGTCGATCTTGTCACCTCCATAACCTCCCAAGCCTTAACACAAGCCCCATTACCATCGCACCCTCATTTGTGTCTTAACCTCTATATGGCATATCTTGTATTTGAATTAATATTAAAGTTTGTTTGAGAGGATAAAGGGTCAAAGACCTAAGTCCTCAATCCTAGTCATAGCACTTAGTTTATATATTAACATATGACAACCCTCCACCATATCACATGGTGGATAAACTTTATACCAAAATACATACCATATGGTTTAAAACCATATCCTATGTATAGTTTTAAAACTATATGATAAACCAATAAACCAATGAATGTTCCAAGAGAGTATAGCGGGAATAGAACCCTTGACCTCTGCAATTAATAGCAATGGTTATAACCAATACACCAATGAGACCATATTTAACAAAGATGCCACTATTTTTGGCATTTATTTTCCAACTAATTCGAAAGGAGGTTTTCAGACCTAGCCTTATGTATTGAGAATAGATCCCAAGGTGCACACATCCCCATGCATAGATTTTGAGATAGGGCATGAATCCCAAGGAAGTATGATGCAAGGCATAGATCTCAAGGTCATACAAACTGCATGGAACTACGTGAAGGAAAAGAGCTAGTTTAGCATTGTCGTGTAAAGCGTTCCATAAGGTACATTGATGGAACATAGGCAAATTTATACTCTTTTTTGACAATTTTTTGCAAGGATCATGAATTTGAGGTCTATTTTGTGTTTTGAAGTCATTTATAAAATTATTTTCTTAAATTTCCATTAATAAGAATTTAATGCACTATTTTACATTTTGAAGAGGGAAAAATTGAGTTAGTTCATAAATTGGTCGACTTTATAGTCAAATTTCTCAGAATCACACAAGGATTTTAATGGTGAACTTATTTTCTTGTGTTGCGTAATGGAATTTAAGAGTGTCCATTAAATTGACATATCTAATTCATTTATATGTGATTTTGGTATTTGAGATGGAGAAAAATTTTTTTATTGGATTGAAGGGGACTTAAAGATGAAAGAAATGTATGTAATTTCTATGTAATATGAGTTCTTTTATTTTATGTTGTGTCATATCATCATTAATCAAAACTATTATTCAATTTATGAGTTTTTGGGTAAAAGCACATCATCAAAATTCTACAAACCACCCCAATACGATCAGTAAATTATTCTTGATCAAGTTAAATACTGCATGTATATAAGTAAAGAAATAAGTGGTGTCTAAGGATTTTCAGATCACCCATAGAGAGTTTAAAGTGGGTGAACACATGTTCTTGAAAGTTAAATCTAGACATAGTTCCCTAAAGTTCAGAAATTGTTCTAAGTTGGAAACACACTATTTTGGGCCATTTGAAATCCTAGGGAGGATTAGCCCTATCACATATCTGCTTACATTACTTGCATCCTTGTGTATTCATAATTTTTTCCATGTATCATTTCTTAAAAAGAACATACCTGATGCTAATCATATTATTGATTGGAATGTGATTCAGGTGGAGCCAAAAGGCAATTTTCAAGTGCGATCGGTTTTCATATTGGATCGTAAAATCAAATAGATATGGAATCGAGCCATGGAGTTGGTAAAGGTCCAATGGAGCTAGTATGTTCCTAAGGATGCAACTTGGGAATGTGAGGATGCTATGTGGGCAGAGTATCCACATACTTTTGAATATTTTTAAAGTTTTGTATATACATGTGTATATAATGCACTGAGTATAGTGCATAAATAATGGGGAGGGGAATGTAATGTCCCTAATCCAAGCCCCTTTGTAATTATACATATAGGATGGTGAGCCATTGATACCAATTGTAAATGTAAATGTACATATAGGTTGGAACCAAGTATTGGTTTTGCGCACACATGAGTAGTGGACGCAAATTGTTATGAAAAACAACAATGCACACATTTCATAGTGATGAGTGCACTTGTGTAAGTGCACATGGTTGCACATCAAAGGAATGGGTGTGCGCATTTCACAATTTTGTACACACTTGCGTAAGTGCATGGGGATTACCTAGAAGTGTGCATCGATCTGTGTATATGTCTTGGAGGCCAAAAATGCTATGTGGTTGTGAGGATGGTGAGGCGAGACACAAATAGTCTAGTGCACCTATACATGTAAAAGTAATCACACTCAAGTTATTAATATTATCGCATCATTGTGTGTATATAGATCAAACAAAAGGAGAAGGGGGACTAACTCCACCGGAAAAGGGAAATGGGGGAGGGACTTAAGCCTTGGGAAATATTTATTAATATTTCTAGAAAAGTGTATTTATGGATAATTATTTATCCTAAGTTCATGAGGGATGGGAATGGGTCACCAAGTGGCTAAAGATAGTTCTAAAGGTGACAAGTTTCCATTTTAAGGAGTGCAATATATATATTGTTGGCCTTACTGTATTTGGGGGGGAGAACTCATTCGAGGAAATTAGTCATTCACATTCTCATGTGTAGAGGGGGTTGGACCATCTGAGAGATTTTTGTATTGTAACCAAATTTTTTGTTGCCAAAGAGGTAGGTTTTCAGGCTCGTGAGCATTCTCTCTTGGTGAGAAATTTGTTCCCAAAGAGGCAAGTTGTCAGGCATATGCACATTATCTCTAGGTGAGAGTTTTGCTGGGAATTGTTCCCTGGTGTGTTGGGAATTAGTTCGAGGGCTCTGATACTTCCTTTCCACCTTGTTTCTAGAACCCTAGAATGAAAATGATGCAGTCGATGGATTGGTGAGAAGAGAAGGGGCACACTTCCTGGGGTGTGATAGGCGTGTGGGGAATGAGATATGGTAGGATAGTTGCAATAGAAGTAACCTTGTACTAAGAAATTATGTTTATTGTCAGATCTAATCTTGGCATTAGGAACCCTTTTTCCCTGGTGGATTTAAGCTGGAAATCAGGGGTGACCTATTATTATCACCAGAATTTCATCCGCAAATGGTTACATGAATCCAACATATTCAAAACACCCATTAGTTCACTCATGGACCAAAAATGCATTTCCAAAACATCCCAAACTCTACAACCAGAAATAAAATCAACATGCGCTAAAACTACACAAGGCACGTGCACATGTGCGACAATCAGATAAGTTGGAAAAGTGCACATGTGCCCGATGCACGACTGTGGATGCAAAAAGTCGCGCACACCTCAAAACGATGCATTTATGATATTGGTTGACCTTCCACCCACTTCGGGTTCAACTTCCAAGTCGATTTGACACCCAAATCTTTTCTGAATTCGACTGGGAGGCTGCTCAAAGACCTAAAGGGCCCCTTGTTCACACTAAATATGGTTGAATAATGCCTCAAATCTGTGCTATAAAAAGAGGCCATGTGTGCACTACATTTTCAATGAATTTATTTGTATTGTTATTCTTCCTATATTCTGTTGGAGGATCCTCCTTCCTTGTCAAGAGCATACAAGCACCATTTCATTTAGCCATTCATGTCACCTCTTGAGTGAGTGTGCTTTGGATTCTCTTCACCATTTCATTCTAGTTTGTTACTTGTAAGAAGAGATCAATATTTGGGGGTCCAAGATCCCTCCCTTGGAGGAAGAGGGGACCCAAAGTCTCTCTTTATCTTTGGTGTTTTCTTTCCACTAATACAATCCTTTCCTTTGGTGGCATGAGTGTTGTTTGATTCTTGTTATAATGTTCGTATGCACTCTAGTTTACTTTATTTTAGTTTTCTTAGTTTAGTTCTTTTCTTATACTTTATGCTTTATACTTCTAACTCTTTCCTTCACTATTGTCTTTCCTAGCTAACCCAACTAGGCTTGTAAGCATCTCCATTTTTTTCATTCAGGTGACAAAAGAGATGCAACAGATTGGCGACCCCACTGGGGAAAGGTATCAATTTTGTCCCCCATTTGTGTTATTTTAGCTCTTACTTTTTTTTCTTTAACTTTCAGGAACCATAACTGGCCCAAGACAACCTGCATAAAGCCAAATTCCAAGCTGAGTTGAGAGAATTTCATCAGGAATTTCTTTCACGGCCATGTAACGGCAAGTGCATAGGTTTTATAACCCATAAGCACATCTTCTAAGAATGTTTGTGAAACCCACTATGTTTCTCAGTGCCCTCTGGGCACTACGCCCAATAGTCATTTTTAATATGTGCCTCTGTCTACTCTGAAACCCATGCATCTGCCCAGAAAATCAAATATTGTAAGGGTTTCTGTGACCTGTTGAGGACCCATAGCCTTCTCAAAATTGATTCGATGCAGATTGTAATATGCACCATTCTTAGATACCTTTTCCATATGAATGGATTAGTCAAAACATAGTCACTTAGGGGGTTAAAATCATTATTTCCTCTTTTTCTTTCATTTTTTCCACATGGATGGCTTGCTTTGATTAAAGTCTAATTTGGAATCATTCTACATCACATATAAAACTTGCATTGGGACCATAAATTGGATATCAATCTTTGAGTATGCTCTTCTCTCGCACCCCAAAGTGATATTGAGAATCAAAAAGAGATTGAGGGAAAATTTTATCTCCCTTAAAAAAGATGAAATCTTTAGGAGAGGAAAACAACCCCCTCGAGACTCCTCTTAGTTCATTTTTCAAACACATCTTAAAATTGTAATGGCCCATACATGCCCACATGCTACACAGATATGATAGTGTTGGAATTTACTTTCTTAGATTAAATCACTAGGGAAGTTTAAAGGTTTTGTTATAGGCCCATACATGCCCACATGTCCACAATCTAGGATAGTTTCAAAGATTTCTTAGATTAAATCACACTAGGGAGTTACAGGTATAGTAACGACCCACATGCCCACATGCTAGTTTCCTAGGGACTTTAAAATTCTACACGGTTGTACCAATGACATTTAGTTAATTAGGTAATCAAGACTTGTCAGGACCACATGAAGTCCACTTGCAGCAAGGTGACACCTAATTTATTAAATATTTTGGCACACTTTCACTTGTTCACACAGAAATTCACTACTCACTCACATAGTTTTCATCTAGAAATGCGGAGGTTGAAGTAAGTTTCCTCCAAAGGGATTCCGAAACACCCCACCCTTTTCTTGATGAAACTATCCACTCCCACTTAATTTCAACGAGGTTGGTTCTCACCCCCAACCTCTCAAACAACCACACCTAATTTTTTTCTAAAAACTCACTAAGTTTTCCTCCACAGGAGGTGCCGAAATAAATATTTTAGTCTAGGTAGGATTTTAGGGATAGGCATCCAAATAACTCCTCGATATCTGGTTCTCACATATTCAAACAATAGAAGTTTTCAAATAGGGAACTTTAAATCCTCCAAGTCAAGTGTTCCTACACCATAAGGGAGGGAGATACCCATGAAGGGTTGAAGGATGAGGTCTGGTTGTTTTGTGTGTCCCCCCTTTAGGCACCCACCTTTTCGACGGGATCCATCCCATGACCCATTTCTTAGGCTGAAAATATAAATGCCACACTTTGATTGAGGTGCCTAGTGACCAAATTTTAGTACATCTACCCAGGTGGCAATTGTGGGTTGAAATTTCACCTTGATCAGATTTTGTGTGGCTATTGGGAAATATTGTCAGCTCTTTCGGGATATGCACCCTCTACCCCTCATTATAACTAATTACTTCATCATTCACTAGTTCCTCTTTGGGTCACTTCAGACCCCATTATCGAGTACTATTGGAAGATCCAATGCTATTTGAGAGGAAGGATGTTACATCTTTTAGGACACGATCATTTGTTTTATTTTTTCTCCCATGCAGACAAAATACACCTACCCACATGTATGCTTCTTTATCAAATTGATTTATGTATGATGCTCTTGCAATTACATATGATTCTGAAGTATATTGAGAAGGTTCAAAAATTATAAACACTCTTGTTCATTTATTTTCTCTCATTCCCACCCACACACATCCACTTTTCTATTTGGACATCATAGGGGACCCACAGAATCCCCGTCATTCCAGACGCTTGCTAAATATCCCTCCCATTCTAGGGGGAGTTCCTAGTCTTTCTAACTCATCGACCATACTTTCTTACACCCCTGTGAGTTCTACTTCCTTGGGATCAACTTTTCTTGGTTCCACTTTGCTTGGGTCCACTTCCCAAGGTCAACCATACCCACACTCTCCTTTACACGGAAGCGGGGGGCACACATCTTCTTAAGGAGGAAGTACAAATCCATCTATCCCCCTTCACAGGTCAGGTAGACCCCACATTCACACTATGGCCGGAACAAACCCTCTTTCAGGGTCAGGAACACAAAACATTCCCACCATGGCTGGAACTAATCTTCCACCACATCCCCAGATGCCATACTTGGATTCCCTCAACATATTGGATCTAAATAAACTCACTAATGATCCTATATCACATGACCCCACATGGCCTACAATGCCTACCAAAATACCTTCAAACATCCCCAATTTTGAAGGAAAAGCAGGAGACAACCCAACCAACCATATCATGAACTTCCATTTATGGTGCTCCTCCAATAGCATTATGGACGACTCTATCCAATTGAGACTATTTCAATGCACACTCACTATCCCATCGACCAAGAGGTATGTAGAAGAAAAATCTGGGTCATTGAATCGTTGGCCAAAGAATTTTTGACCTTCTTTCAACTATCGATTCATCATGACAATGGTCTCGAATTACTCTCAGAGTTTAAACAAACTTATGCCATGCACATCGCCAACCAAATTCGTGAATGGCATCGGCGACATAGTCTCTACAAAGTTGAAGCCACCCCGCAACAATGCCTTAACTGGTTTCTCAAATCACTTGTTTCCCTCCTTGCCAAAGATGTGGCCGCCACCTTCCCCCAATCAGAAGAAGAATCCATCATCAAGGCCCAACAATTCAAACTCATGTATTCATAGTTAGGGTATTTATATACAATACTACTTGACAGGCCGATACTCATGCCATTTGGCCAAAACAAACCTGGGATGTCTCACTCAGTATATGGATTGATTGGTACCACTACAAACCGCAATTCACACCCCCAACAACCACCTATGTATGGAACACCTCAATATCCACTAGCATATGGAAGACACCCTTATTATCCTCCTCCCCCTTATCAACAACCATACCCCTTGACCTTTCCTCCACCCATCAGCGGACCACCACCAGCACCCACAATACGCCTTGTGGCCCAACCTAGTTCTTGTACCCCCTCTACCTTTGATTACACCCTAAGAAGCAGTGAAAGCGCGACACCTTCCTATACACCCTACGGATCATTACCACATAATAATATGTACTTTCCATTTCCAGGTCCCCCCCAACCCATTATTTCTCCATGAAGGAAACCACATGCTGGGGTTAATTTTTTTCAACCCTCTCCCGTTCAACAGTATCAAAATTTTGAACAACTGAATAAGTCTAATCTGGCCCATCAATCAAACAATTCGAAAAAGAAAGGAAAAAAATGAAACAATAATAATCCCGAACTAGAAGGAAACCATAACCAAACCTAACAAAACCAACCAGAACCAGGGGAACCAGAACCCCCAAGGGGGAAATAACAACAAAGGCCAAGGGAATAATAGCAACAATATTTAGACAAACTTTCCTTCTGCCCTTTGTGGTGAGTATGGCCATTATACTCACCATTTCCCCCATATTGAAAAATTCAAATGGATGAAAGAATCCAGAAATAGACCACGTCCCCCAGTACCGCCTGCTCCCCAGCAGGCCCCAAAACAATATGTGAAACAAACCCCCCCAGCTGTATTACAAAACCCCATATCGCACCAAGGGGTGATGAACACCCAACAAGAGATGCACTCTACCCCACCACAGATAGGATAATACAACAACCCATGCCCTCCTACAAATCACACTATCCTCCTCACTAGTGAGGAATAAGTCCTTCTACAAACGCACAGTCGTTAATATAGTGCACCCTCTGACCTTACTACCACTACCTTGGAGGCCACCCCAGTCACAACTGACCCACCTTTTATGATTCTACGCCCTAATAATGAAACACCTCTTCACATCCCTTGCATCCCATTACGAAGGAATTTCAACAACCCTCGGGCTAGGGAGGCCCACAATTATAGTCTAGTCGATGACTTGGCACAATCCCCTATTTCCATGTCAAAATTAGAAGTTCTTCAAACTTTTCCTACTCAACTAAAGTCATTACTTTCCACTCTAGAGGAAGTCGAACCTACTGATACTCAACTCATCACCTTTGATCTCGATAGTGGGTAACCTCATCTCCCCGCTTTGGTCGCTTTTCAAATCCCAGTTAAAATCTAGAACATCAAAGTCCACCACTACATTATTGATGAAGGTGCATCCAAATGCATCATGTCCAAAACTGTCTGGCAGAAACTTGGCTCTCCAAAGCTCATATGATCTACCATTACTCTGAGAGCTTACGACAGACGACCCTCATCTTTCGAGGGGCTCTTCCAAAATGTCTCCGTCGAAATCGAGGGAAAAACCATTCTTATTGACATTGAGGTTATCAATGTCCCACTCGATAACAATATTTTTTTTCGTCGTAGCTACATGTATTCTATGAATTCAGTTGCCTCCTCTGTGTTCTAAACCATGATGTTTCCCCATAACAGGAAAATCATTACCATCGATCAAGTATCACATTATGATCCTAACCCTTCATCCAACATCGACAACATCCTCCATTTTGTCCACACTAATTTGGATGCCTATCCACTCGTTGAGATGGGCCCCAAAATTTTTAAGGACCCATCTTTGTTAGGGACACATCACGAAGCACAATTGCTCATCCATCCCTTAGCGCAAGTATGTGTCCTCTCCACCAACAGAACGACAATTGAAGATACTCTCCCTCCCATCGAGGCCTCTTTTATCCTTGATGTCCCACTAGTAGCAAAACATCTCCCTCAAGAATCCCATGGAACTTGTTCAACTCTACCTGTTCCTGATATTCCTCTCCCTTAGGGCCATATCCCAATTTGGGAAAAATTCCCCCAAGACATTACCCAAATCCCTTTCTTTTACCCCCCACTAGGTGTACAATCTTTCCAGGTATCCGCAACGCTCACCCTTCCTATTATGGTGCTGACAATCCGATTCTAGTACCTACATCTACCTGAGATGGTCCCTCAACCATCCCTCCTTCCCCAAACAGAAGGAATTCCGATGCATATTCCAATACTTACCCCCACCATCCCACCCACACCCCTGCTATAGCTGGGGGTAGATGAAAAAAGAAAGAGTCCACCGCTCCAATTCCCCCATGTGTCCAACCTCCTTGCATGATATGTGAGAAAGACAAACACCCCACCAATAAATTCCCATATCTACTAGAGCTACACAATCTAATTCAACTCCCTTGAGCACCACCACCACTCGTCACTTCATCCAATAATGCCGCTATCTCCCCTAATAGAAGTAGCAAAGGAATTCGAACCAAATTCACATGCACCATCTGTTTAGAATATGGCCATTGTACACACCATTGTCCAGTGTTACCTCAATTTTGACAGATGCTAATAGCAATACACCAGAGCTTTCAGCAAGAACCCACCCCATCTACATCATCCCCAACACACTTCACCAACATCCATTATGTCATGACATCAGTCAATGAACATATGAGGTGTTGTTTCTCTCTATGTGAATCACTTGATCATTTCACATATCAATTCCCTATGATCATTAAATATAGGCATCACCAAATGGCCCTTATTCAAAACCCTATACCCCCCCTTCCAGGAAAACAAGTGAGTACCCCTACCCCATCACTTGATGTGGTTCATATCTTCTCACCCAAACCTAAGGCCCTCCCTACTCCTCCATGGTTCCTGGATGATTTATATGAGGAATTTTTCCCCAAATCCCCCCAATTCTCCAATTCGTTTCCCCACAGAAATTCTATGCCCAACTACCATTTTCATCCCACAATATCTTGATATTTGGTTTATGTTGAGTGATCCATCACAATCCCCTTGCATCACACCCCCCTGCTTCTTTACCTCCAAAAGAAAACCACATGGTGACAGTCACCAGGGTCACTCCTCTCGATCCCCTATATTCTAGACAATTTCACTGTGACGAAGACATCCTTATGGAGTTAACTAAACCTGATTGCCCATGGGATGCGCTCCATCATAGGGCTCTCTTTCCTTCATAGACAGCCTTCATGCCTCCTAAACAAAACCCCATATACGCAGTCGAAACCAAATATTTTCTCCCATCGGGGCATATAGATTGGTTCAATAACCCCATCCCTGCCCTCGACTCTTTTGAAGAAGGCAATATGGCCAATATTTACCCCACCATCAAAATCGATATTTCCATCAAATCTGGAGTCATAGAGGAAATAACCATTGGCACCGCATGCTCTCATGAAGATATCACTGCCTACAAATCTCTCTTACAGGAATATTGGGACATTTTTGCCTGGTCATACACAAAGATGCCTAGCCTTGATCCCTCTTTTGTTGAACATCGTATAGACACATGGCTTGATATCACACCTGTCCATCAGAAACAACGTCCGCTACACCCATCCAAAGCAGCGGCCATCAAGGCCGAGATTGACAAATTACATGTTTTTGGGTTCATATACCCCATCGCCTATACGTCATGGGTCTCCAACCCTGTCCCTATTAACAAAAAATAGGGCACCATCGATGTTTTTATGAGCATTCGAAATCTCAATCACACATGTCCCAAAGATAACTTTTCAATGCTCTTTATCGACCAAATTATCGATGATTGCACCGGCCACAAGGCTCTGTCCTTCATGGACGGTTTCTCTGGCTACAACCAAATTCAAATTCACCCACCCGATTAGTACAAAACCGCATTCACTACCCCCTGGGGCACCTTCACATATTGTGTCATGCCTTTTGGCCTTAGGAACGTCGGTGTGACTTTCCAACGGGTCATGAAATACATCTTTCATGATCTAGTTCATATCATCCTCTCATACTTGGATGACCTCACAACTCGATCCAAGAAATGCACTCAGCATCTCGATGATTTATGAATCATCTTCCATAGGCGTCGTCAGTATAACATCCTCTTGAACCCCCTCAAGTGCGTGTTCTGCGTCACTGTTGGGTGCCTCCTTGAGTTCATCGTTTCCCAACATCGCATTACCATGGACCCCCTCAAAGTCGAATCCATCATAGAAATTCCACCTCCTTAGAATTTACACAGAGCCTACAAGGAAAAGCTAACTTTCTACGATGCTTTGTGCCAGATTACACCACTCATGCACAAGTCTTCCTTCACTTGCTATGCCACAAAATCCCATTCCACTAGGATGAACATGCCCAAACTTCTTTTGATGATCTTAAAGCAACACTCTCCAATGCCCCATTGATTAGTCCACCTGGCTATAACCGTGACTATATCCTCTATCTATTGGCCTCAACTGTCTCAGTAGCAGGAGTTCTCGTCCAACTAGGGGACGATGATCATGAGCATGTAATTTACTACACTATTAAAAATCTTTCAGGGACACCCTTGAAATACAATCGCGAAGAGAAATTGTCCCTGGCAGTTGTCCTCGCCATCCAGAAACTATGCCATTACATTTTGCTTTAAACCACCAAAGTCATAGAAGATTCCAACCCCATGCAATACTTTCTCAATCACTGGAAAATTAATGGTAAATTTTCCTGATGGATCGTCATCCTTCAGGAGTACAACCTTAAATTTTCAACAGCCAAGAGCAAGAAATTCCTCATCCTTGCTGAAATCATCATGATGTTTCCCTCTGATACTACCAGTACCCCCATCAGTACCGGCTTACCCGACGAACATCTCTTTTACATCCCCTCATATGACCCTTGGTACAATTATCTTTTCGTCTACCTCTATACACAAAAATTAGGAAACCACCTCTCTCGAGATGATCGTTGACGTATTCATCACCAGGCTCCCCGATACCTCCTTATCAGTGATATCTTATATCGATGAGGGTTCAACACTATACTCCATCGATGTTTTACTATCGACAAGGTTGATCGAGTCTTGAATGACTGCCACAGTGGTGCTTGTGGGGGCCATCTCTCATGGATTTACACCACTCAAAAAATCATTCGAACTAGTTACTTTTGGACTACATTGTTTCATGATTTCATCCATGATGTGAAGCGATGTGACAAATGTCAGCTTTATGCCAACAAAGCATGAGCACCACCTTCTCTTCTACACCTAGTCATTACTATCAGACCCTTTTACAAATGGGGCATAGACTTCATGAATTGCAACCCTCCATCCAGTAATCGAAACAAATACATTGTCATTGCAGTTGATTACTTCACCAAGTGGGCCAAAGCCATGCCCATCTTCAACAACACCGTCGACACTGCAGCGCATCTTTTCTTTAACCATGTCATCTCCCGCTTTGGAGTACCAATCCAACTAGTCTCTGACCACGAGAAACAATTCGAGAATGAAATTTTTGTCGAACTCTAATCCAGGTTAGTCTTCTCCCACAAATTTTCCTCCTCATATTATCCTTAGTCTAATGGACAGGTAGAAGCAGTCAACAAGGTCCTCAAAACCATGTTGCAGTGCACGGTTAACAAACATAAGACCAATTGGCATCATATGTTATTTTTCGCACTATGGGATTATTGCATGACAGTTAAAAATACCACTAGTTTCACACCATTTCATCTAGTCCATGGAGTTGAGGCCACTCTTCCCATCGAATGCAAGATTCCCACCTTACACACCACTATTGAGCTATTACCTGAAATTTCTCCAATGGAGTAGTGCTTGTTGAACTTAGAGTCCCTCGATGAGGATCGATGATATTCATTACATAACAATGAGGCAGCCAAGAAACGGTTAAATGCTACCTTCGATCACCAGGTCAATCTTCACTCATTCAACGAAGGTGACCTCGTTCTTTCTTACGATATCTCTAACGATACCCTCATCCATGGTAGATTCGAGTCATTATGGCATAGACCGTACATCATCCAACATTGCCTCACTAAAGGTGCTTACATTCTGGCCTCTCCTGAAGGCCACCTTCTCAAAGAACCCATCAACGGGTTGTACTTAAATAAATTTTATGCCTGAGCGTAGCCATTCTACACTAGGATTTTTATTTTTTGTACGTTTTTTTTTAGAGTTTTTAATCTTCTTTTCCCATCCCTTACGTCTAATCTATCATTTGTGTTATTAAAAGATTCCTCCTCAATCGACCTAACACATCGGTTAAGCTAATAGAGCTAGCCGTTGGACACAAAATCTCGCTTCGTCCGTTTGGGCCCTCTATTCACCCTCACATGAGCTACTCCACTCCAACAACATATGCTTGGGTTCAACAACCAATAACCAAGCAGAGTACATAGCCATCATTGGCCTCCTCACTGAGGCCAATCATCACCATATTTGTTACCTTAGTGTTTTATTAGATTCCCAACTGGTTGTCCTCCAACTCAACAATGTGTACTGTGTCCGCGATCATTGCCTCTTCTGCAAATACCTGCAAGTTAGACTTTTATCTCAACATTTTGATTCCATCACATTTAAACATATTCCAAGATATTTTAATGAAATAGCAAATAATATGGATAACCTAGTGTTAGATTGACATTTATCACATCAAGATACACGTATGCATACATAAATCATCAACAAATCTGTCAACAACATATAAATTAGGCATCATAAAAAAAGCACTAAAAAACATCAACACAAGTGAACACCACAAAGATCCCAAAAATGGATATCCATACATACATATATACATACATACATATACATATATATATATATATATATATCGGCCAATGTGTCATCAATGTTTACAAAAAATAATACATCAAGTACACCATCCATAGGTAGGTGAACCACCTTACCCCTATAGATACAAAAATGGTACCACCTCACCTCACCATATACAAAATGGGCTCATCAAACTCTATAGATACAAAAAATACATAAATATAGGAGCAATCATGGTGCCTCTAGAGCTCCACCACCTGGCTCTCTCTCTGGAGGAGGGGCTCCACTAGCTAGGGGTCCCACTGGTTCCAGAGGCAGTCGCCCAGTCATCTCCACCCCCGCTATAGTAGCTCTCCGAACCACGGTACACTATGCTATCAGAACACCCAAACACTACTCTAGGACCCCCTCGTCCAAGATCCGTGACCACATACTCTCAGGCACTCCTTATAGTACTACCTCCAAGCAACGAAAAATATCCTCGAACTCTACCCCGGCCTCCATTGGAGGAGCATGTGATGGCTCTGGACCGGTATCATCAAACCAACATCGCCTGGATGATCTCTTATCCTCCATAGGCCTCACCCCAACATTATCCCATTGTCATCTCTCTCCTACCTAGGGCTCTCCCCGCGAAGGTCTCACCAGCCCAAAATGAGTTGAGGCTCTAACCAACTCAACTTCGTGCCCGCAAGGTCCAACATCTACACACACAACAAACAAATGGTAGCATCAAGATCCATCTATACATAAGAAACATGTTATACTGTCTAAATATCAAACCATCAAATATCACATCATACCTCTGTGGTCAAACACCTCTCCTAGGGGTAACACCATCTTCGGATCATCCCAGAAGTCCACCCCAAAATAAGGATACCATAGTATGATCTGTGGCATATGACGCCACACCTGTGGAACCTCAGATGTGAAATAGTGGCCACCCTTCCCACCACCATGATGAACCAGTATCGTCTCCCACCACCTCAGTTGTGGCTCTCGCACACCAGGTGCGCCCAACAACACTTTAGGCCGCAACATCGGCACCCTCTCCAAAAACCATGCCACCAAGATAGACCCAAAGGAAAACTCCCCTGAGTCAACAACTCAACACCTGTCAAGATGCCCTACCATCTTTTCATGGAGCATCAAGCCCCAGGAAAAATGATCGTTTGCCAGTGCCCTCTCCATGATCCTCAGCTGACCTCCACTGATCCGTTGAGTTGCGAGAGACCCATAGAATCTCACAATCATCACTTCCATGCAACGATGTACAAGAGTGTCCATCACCCCAATAATAACCACAGAGCCTGACATAAAGTTCTTCCCCGAACAATATATTGGGGCTAAGACAACCAACTGCCCATCCACCAGTAATGGGGTTCCCCAAAAAGGGAGTCCAGTCAAAAAATATACATCCTCCACCATAGTGAAGGCTAGCTTCTCACCCCACACCATAAATCAATGCACTTCAGGGATCCACATCTTGATCAGAAACTACAAAATAAAATCCTGTGCCTGCACAAGAGAACACTCAAAAAACTTCAACAACCCACAAGCTGCCAAAGTGTCTTGGATTGTCGGCTCCTCATCCATCACTACCTCCCTTAGGCATGACTAGTCCCTCTCTCTCCAATGAACCGAAATTGTCCAAATGATCACCTTCATCCACATATACAGTGCTTGATTAGCCATCACAACCCATAAAAACATCAAAATCCCCAAAAATGATAAGTTTTAACACCCTTCATCTTTGCCTCAAAGGCACAGTTGCTTTTCCCCATAGGCGCGCACACATGTGCACCTGTTCATCCCCACAGGCACGCACAAATGCACATCTATTCATCCCCCAGTCATGCACTCATGCGTGACTGTTGGTCATATAGTGGCCCATTCATGCACCTCTGTCACACATACATGCATGCATCATAGCGTGTATGTTCACTACAAAGATGCACATGCATGCACAGCTGTTAAGAATACAGATGCGCATGCATGCATTGTTATGACTTGCACAAGCGCGCATGCCATGCATGCCTATTTTCCCCATTAGGGCACCCCCATGCGTGGATGTACGCATTACAGGCTTGCACCCATGTGTGTGAATTTCTCGATATCCCACGCACTAGGGATTCCACACCCACAAAACCCCCTGTATGGACCTTCGTACAGGCCCTACCCAAAAATAGAAACCCTAATTCTATGTAGGAGGATACGACAACTAACCTGATGCTTGTTGATCTTGAATCAATTGCCTTCATCTCCTGGAATCTCCAAATCTCCTCTAAAATCACTCATCCACTCAATAAGACCGTAGGTACAAATGAGGCGAAATTGTGGGCCCTACAGCTATATATAGTCCATTTTTCCAAACTTCCAGACTCAATTACGGGAGCTTCGAGCATCCGTTTTTCGATCCGTCTTCAGCCACAGGATCAGGACCCCATCACCTACACAATTCCATTCCCCGAGACATTTTCCATCATCACCACCCAGGGGAGATTTTTATCATCTGACGCTTAGGAACACATGCTTACATTCACATATTATTGAATAAATGTTATATGATCTTTCTCTTTAGATATTGTTCACGTCGAGTATTCACTTTTCATTCTTGTAGGTCCTTGATCATCACACGTCAGCAATATCCCTTCAGGTATATCATCGACACTGACATGTAGTCATTTCCTCTGAATATCAAATTGCATCTCCTAGTGACACCCATCGATCTTCGCCTCTAGGAACCCTATTTCCATATCTATAGTAGTGTCACCTCCACTTCATTTCAATACTGTCACCTGGTAGCACCCTCCCCCACATGAGTTGTCCCATTCATAGTCCCCCATGGCACTTTGAAACTCATGTTGTTTTTACCCATTAGAGATGGGAGTCCCGATAGTCTTATGCATCATCGAGAACCAGCCACATAATCCTTCTCCTCATTATGCTAGCCTACCCAATGGAATCCCAGGTTACTTCATCATGGTTCTATTTTAACTGCACCCCCACAATATCATTAACCATCCATTTTCATCAACAATCAGTTTGCCCATCTACAGATTGTCCTCCATACATTTCCCTAAATATAGAAACCCAGCCATGGGGCCCTCACCCTCCACTTGTTTCCCAAACACCTTGCGCCATCATCGACCAAGCCATATTACATCGGGGCACCTATTTATGTATTTGCACAACCATCCCAACTCATTCTTTATTCTTTCAGTAATTGTACAAAACCTTTTCCCCACATTTACATAGCCTCTTTTTGTTGCCTGTAGCAACCTTCATTTTTAGACAAAGAAACCCTTGTCACCCTTGTTTGGGGTATTTTTCACTTTCCCTCATCAATGATATTATATATAAACCCCGAGTATCTTACAATTCATACACCTTTTTGATCTCTGTGTTTTTCCATTTTGTTGCACCTCTGGCACAACTCACCCTCGTCTACTCATCCCCCTGACACTAGATTCAGTTTTATGGTTGCTGCCACTTTGCATATCTCCCCAAACAAGGGAAGTCTTGAGTCTCACCACATATTGACTTCATCCATGTACCTCATCAGTTCTTGATCTCATCCAACAGATTTCATGAAGCCCTTTGCTTCTTGGAGTCGTGTCTCCCTTTCTATAAACATCAACACAGTTTCCAGAAGGGTGACAATATCTTGACTCTCATTACCTTTACAATGAGGAGTCTTGGACGACATAGGGAGAACCATCATTCCTCTCTACTATATTTGACCCCCATCACATTCAACTTCAATGCCATCTCATGTTACGGTGGGTATTACTTTGTGACTATTGCAGTTGTTTTTATATTTGTCAAAGACCTCTGAAAAATTGTTGGGCCATCAATGCCTGCAACTTATCGACCCTTCTTATAGGTGTCATTGCCTCTTTTCATAATTTTTTCACCCTCATAATTGTCCTCAACCATTACCAAACTTCCCCCAAGGGCATTGTAGTCATCTACAACAACACTCAACTTTAGTTACTGTATTACACATTTTTGAGTTACATGACACAAGCATGGGGCATGCCCGCCTCGATTGTACAAAGTTTTATTTTTTCACACCTTGGGAAAGGTTTGGGTCCTACAGGTTCCCCTCTCCTTCCAAATGGATCTCTCTTGACAATCCCCACAATGCTCTTTCTTACACAAGTACTCTTAGTAGAAGAAACATTGATGTATTTCGGCTATACTTATGCTCCTAACCTCACACATTAGGGGGCATCTGTTATCACAAAAATTTTGTCTGCAAATGGTTACAGGAATCCAACATCTTCAAAACACCCATTAGTTCACTCATGGACCAAAAACGCAATTCCAAAAGGTCAAAAACTATACAACCAACAATAAAATAATCATGTTCTAAAACTACACAAGGTGCACGCACATGTGCGACAGTCAGATAACATCAGAAAAGAGAACATGCACCCGATGCGCGACTGTGGATGCCAAAAGCCACCCACTCCTTAAAACAACGCATTTATGATATTGGTCGGCCTTCCACCCACTTTTGGTTCATCTTCCAAGTTGATTTGACACCCAAATCTTGGTTGAATCTGACTGGGAGGCTAGTCAAAGACCTAAAGGGCCCCTTGTTCACACCAAAGCTAGTTGAATAATGCCTCAAATCTATGCTATAAAAAGAGGCCATGGTTGCACTACATTTTCAAGGGATTCATTTGTATTTTTATGCTACCTATATTCTCTTGGAGGATCCTCTTTCCTTGTCAAGAGCATACAAGCACCATTTCATTTAGCCATTCATATCATTTCTTGAGTGAATGTGCTTTGGATTCTCTTCACCATTTCATTCTAGTTTGTTACTTGTACGAAGACCTCAATATTTGGGGGTCCAAGAGCCCTCCCTTGGAGGAAGAGGGGACCCAAAGTATCCCTTTCTCTTTGGTGTTTTATTTCCACTAATACAATCCTTTCCATTGGTGGCACGAGTGTTGTTTGTTTCTTATTATAATGTCCTTATGCACTCTAGTTTAGTTTCTTTTAATGTTCTTAGTCTACTTCTTTACTTATCCTTTATGCTTTATACTTCTAACTCTTTCCCTCATTGTTGTCTTTCCTAGCTAACCCAAATGGGCTTGTAAGCATCTCCATTTTGTTCATTCATGTGACAAAAGAGGTGCAAAAGCTATTACTTAAAGGGTATGAACAACCAAGTTTATGGCTAGGAGGAACATCTAATTTATGCGCACAATTGGTGACTTTTTCATAAAAGATAAGTGTCTTATCTTCTTGTCTCATTTATTGTGTGCTTAGTTATCTATTGTAACGTCCCTGACCATCCATGCCAGGCCACGCTACGCTAGAGAACTCCCTTGTTCTCTCTGCGCAACATACTGTAATACACCCAGCAATCAACTGAGCTATGCTACATATTCTTTTTTTCTAACTACATGCAATTCAACATATGCACATAGAACACTTGTGGAAGCTTTATATGTAAAACGTAAATAGATAAATACATTTCATAAATGCATGGATTCACACTAAAATAATAGTAACATAGACATGCAACATATACAGAAAATACCCATAAACATACATACATTTATAATCATGCATAGGATAAACCCATAAAATAAAAAATGTAAATAACAATGCAACATGTAAATTTATCACACAATTGACACTTATCTTTGTGACAATATCTCCAACTACATGCAGACCTTCCACAAACCTCCCATCCTTATACCACACTATTCATCACTCTCAACAGTGAGTCATCCCCGAGCTAGGACTAAACTCCACCCGGGAAAAGGGATTACTAATCAGGCTAAAGTCTCATGGACAACAGGAAAGACTCTGTCACATGTGCTCACTCAACTAACAGCCTACAGTCCCTCATTCTACACATGTCTGTCCCACCCAGGAAGTGTGTGCCTTCTCTGCTCAATAGTCCTTTGGCTGCCCCACTTCCTTTATGGGCTTCAGTAACAGGATGGAAAGGAAGTCTCAGAGCACTGTAGTTGCAATTCAACACCTTTAGGAAATCAATCCCCATCAATTCTCTCACCTAGATAATTTCTCATGGGCTTGACAACCCGCTTCTTCAGTCTAGCTCCCAAGCTAAGAAGATACACCAACACAAAATGGCTATGGTTACAGTTTCAGGTACAGTCATGAAGACACAAAAGATATCTCAATGGTGTGTGAATACTCATGGATGATTGAATGGATATTAGCCATGATCATCAGTATGATGGATGAACGATGGAAAATATGATACGAAATGAACTAAGTCCCAACAATGTGTATGCATGTCCCCAACTTGACACTTGTCATGTTGGGAGATACTTTGGCCCACTAGTACCCAACTTTAGAACTTAGGATAAAATAATTATCCATACTTTATGATTTAATAAATATTAATATAATATTCCTTTTCAGATTAAGCTCCCTATCTTAGACCCTTTCCTTAACTTAGCCCCTCCCTTTCCCTAACTAGTGGAGTTTAGTCACCCATCTCTTTTATCATGGTCGGTCTGCACGCAACGATGTATTTTATATTAATTATGGGACATGTACAAAAGTAGGTTCACTAGCCTTTAACATCTAGGCTCTCCAGCCTAATCAAAACATAAGCATCCTAGCTTATAATAAATGGCTCACCAGCCTATAAAACATAGCATATACACAAAGGATTGTTGGCCTCACAATCATGCACACTTAAGATGTTGCGCACGGTATCTTGGAATGTGAAAACTTCCTCATCTTACTGCACAGTACATGCGTGCACTATGTCATGAAATGTGCATACAAAATGATATCAAAACAACTCATCAGCTTAAGTACATTTTCATCTAGATTACAAATAGGTGCAGCCTAGGGATATTACAATCCCCTCCCCTTATTTATGCACTGTCCTCAGTGCATCATGTACCCATGTAAAACAAAATTTCAAAAATCCTCAAAACGATGCTGGTATTCTGCCCGCATTGCATCGTCATGCTCCCAAGTAGTGTCCTCAATACTGAACTAGGTTCATTCGACCTTTACATGCCCTATGGCTCGGTTCTGGAGCTGTTTGATTTTCCAGTCCAGAATGTGTACTGGATGCACTTGAAAAGTGTCTTCTTGCTCCACCTGGATAAAATTCCAATCAATAACATGATTAGTATCAAGTATATATTTCTTGAGTAATGATACATGGAATACATTATGAACAGAAATAGATGCAGGCAATGCAATCATATAATCAACTGGACCAATCCTCTCTAGGATTTCAAATGGCCCATGATAGCGAGCTACCAACTTTGAACAATTTCCCAACTTTAGGGAACTTCTGTTGGCTTTCACTTTCAAGAATACATGATCACCCACTTTGAATTCCCTGTGATTTCTTCCCTTATCAACATATCTTTTCTACCTGTCTTGGGAAGCCTTTAAATTTTTCTTTATTTTATCATTTTCTCCTCCATTTCCCTGAGCAAATATAGCCCAACCACTGCTCTATCTGTTGGGTTATCCCAGCTTACAGGAGTGTTGCACTTTCTGCCATAAAGTGCCTCAAATGGGCTCATCTTTAGAAATGTTTGGTACCCATTGTTATAAGAAAGCTCTACCAAGTGTAGGTATTCTTCCCATTTTGATGGTTTATCCATCACATACATTCTCAACATATCCTCAATCACTTTATTCACCCTCTCTGTTTGTCCATGATTCTGGATGATAGGTTGTACTAAAATTCAAATTTGTTCCAAATCCATTAAATAATCCTTTCCAAAATTTGAGGTAAATTTTTGATCTCTGTCAGACACAATTGTCTTTGGTATGCCATGTAATCTAAAAATTTCCTTTATATAAACATCATCAATGTTGGTTGCCTTGTGAGTGAGCTTAACTGGAACAAAATAGGCAGCTTTAGTAAGCTTATCCACCACTACCATGATAGAATCATGTTACTTGTTTGTTCTGGGAAGTTTAGTAATGAAATCCATTGTTACAACTTCCCATTTCCACTCAGTAATGGGTAATGGCTATAGAAAACTAGCTAGGTGTCTATGCTCAGCCTTTACCTTTTGACATTCCAAACATCTAGTAATAAAATCAACAACCCTTTTTTTCATGCCTGGCTAATAATATTCGCTCTTGACAACTGCAATAGTTTTATGATATCTTGGGTGCCCAACATAAGGTACATTATGCATTTCTCTCAATATCAAAATTTTCAATTCATTATAATTTGGTACATAAATTCTTCCCCTGTACATGAGAATTTCATCATTATCTAGCTTGTAATCTTCAAGTTTTTGTTGCAAATTACCTTGCTGTAATTTTTCCACTAATTCCTTGTATTGCAAATCTGATTTGGCAGCCTCGGTCATTCTGTCCTTCAAATATGATCGATACATGCTAATGGATGTAGCATTTAATTCATGCACTCTTCCACTGATTGCATCAACCACTTTGTTCTCTTTATCTTTGATATTCTTTATATCAAAGTCATTCACTTAGAAATTCTAGCCATCTAGTTTGCCTAGAATTTAGAGTTGGTTGATCAAATAATTATTTCAGACCATTGTGGTATATTCTCAGCTCAAACCTCTTCCCCATGAGGTAGTGTCTCCATTTCCTCAAGGAATGCACTATGGTTTCCAACTCCAAATCATGAGTGGCATAGTTTCCTTCATGCTTCTTCAACTTCCTTGATTCATAACATATAACAAACCCATTTTGACCGAGGACTCCACCAATTCCCTCCTTACATGCATCTGTGCATACAATGAAGTCTTCATTTTGTTCTATAATCACCCTTTCTTTGCAATGAAGTGATTGGGTGTGCAATCTTTGAAAATCCTTCAATAAATATTTTATAATAGCTTGAAATGCCCATAAATGATCTAACCTTTGTCACATTCTTTGGTGTTGATCATTCTCTAATGGATTCTATCTTCTCAAGATCCACCACCATCCTATCCTTTGAAATAATATGCCCCAAGTAATGAATTTTCTTTTGATAAAATGAGCACCTTCTCAATTTGGCATACAACAGATGCTCCCTTAATAATTGCAACACCATCCTCAAATGATGCTCATTCTCTTCTTCTTCCTTGGAATATATAAGAATGTCATCCAAAAATACAATGACAAACTTGTCTAAGTATTCTCAGAAAACACCATTCATTAAGCACATGAAAACAACCGGTGCATTTGACGACCCAAATGGAACCACTGTGAACTCATAATGACCATACCTTGTCCTAAAGGCGGTCTTGCTGATATCTTCCTCTTTAATCCTTACTTGATGGTATCCTAACCTAATATCTATCTTTGAAAATATCTTTGCACCCTTCAATTGATCAAAAATATCATCAATCCTTGGTAGAGGATACTTGTTCTTAACAATAACATTATTCAACTATCTGAAATCAATGCACAATCTTAATGTTACACCTTTCTTCTTCACAAACAAGACTGGGACACCCCAAGGTGACACACTTGGGCATATATACCCCTTCTTCAGAAGTTCTTCAAGTTGCATTTGCAACTCCTTCAACTCTGGTGTACTCATTATGTAAGGAGTCTTTGAAACTGGAGTTGCTCCAAGCATTAGATTTATAGAGAAATCAATGTCTCTCTTTGGGGGTAGTCCTAGTAATTCCTTGAACACATCTTCAAAATATTTCAGGACTGCATGATCTTCCAAATTTGGCACCTTATCTTTAGGTGTCTCCTCCATATGAGCTGCAAATATTTAACAACCTTTTCTATACCATTTCTTCAGCTACAATGCTAAAATCTCTCTGATGGTTACAACCCTGGGAACTCCCTACACTTTCCTTAGTTTCCTTTCCTCATCCAAGAAAGTAAATTCTTTGTTATGAAAGTCTAAGAGAGCATGATGTTGGTCCAACCAATCCATCCCAATTCGATAGTCATAGCAACTGTTAGTCTCTACTTTTGTCTTGGTTTAAGTAAGAAACCCTTGTCCTAAAACCCTCCTTACCCATCCCTCATTTTCCATTTTCAGTTGTTTTCATTTTTTAAGATTTTTTATATTTTATGGTTTGCATTAATTTTTGATGATTTGTTTGAGTTTTGGTTATGAAAAAAATTGTTTAAACTAGAAGTGTCTCCTTTATGCCATTGGAATTTCAAATTTTCAATTGTCAAAACGCGCTACAGGAATAAGCCTATTCCCGTAGCGCCAAATAATCATTCCAAATCGTGCACCTGCTATCCCAATTTAGTTATGATAACGAGATCATGAGCTAAGAGTTCATGTGTTCCCACAAAAAATTGATAATCATCTCTAAATCCAGCATGTTCAGAACATAATCGCTATACACACACACAAGGTTCATTTCAAGATCCCCTGTTATTTAATGATGATTATGTGATCTGTTCGAGTTGTTTAAGTTCAACCCTACAGGAAGAAATACAGGTATCTAGTCAAAGCATTAGGCATATCAACAATTGTAGGAAGGAAATTCAGAACCTGAGGGCATTAGTTGCAGATTTGAGTTGAAATGGCGCCAAAGTGTAGCGGACAAGTGGCCAGAATCGAACCAGAAGGTGTCGAACTCCTTGAATCCTACCCTCAAATGGCTCAAAGATTCAGAGATGCCAGGTGGTTTGAGTTCCTCACTACATTTCAAGGATATGATGAATGGGTTTCCCTGGAATTTTCTTTGAATTTCGATGGTCATGAAGTCGAAATCGGCAAAATGTTGATGCTGGTGACAGAGCAGACTATAGCCAAGGCTTGCAGGCACGTGGTTGGAGGGGAAAGATGGTGGAAGAAGGAACATGTGGTCACTGAGTTTGTGAATCAATTCCTCCTTCCAGAGAAGTAGAATCTAGATTGGAGAAGGGGAATTCCTCGCAGCTGGGTCCGACCCGAATGGCACACTGCCCTGGTGGTGATTCATAGATACATCACCTGCGAAGGGAGGTTTTCTTTGATCTATATCTATCATATCAGAATATTGATGCATCTAAACGATGACTACCCTTTAAACCTTCCTTATTTCCTGCTTAAAATTTTGACAAAAATGTCCAAGAAGGTACAATCTATTTCCACTAATGCCAAGGGCAGTTTGTTTCATCAAGTTCTAATTAAAACCCTAGTCATGTCTGCCCTAAACGAACTACAAAATCACTATATTTGGCTCACGGAATCCTTAAAACCTGTTGTTAAATCAAATAAGTCAAAAAAGGGCAGAGGGAGGAAAACTGTTAAACAAGGTCGAGATGTTGTTGATGAAAACCCTGTAAAAGATGAATCTTCTGATGGAAAAGTAACTAAAAAGAGCAGGAGTAAAAGACCTAGATGGGAGCCCGAACATGAGGTGCTTCCTGAAGAAGATTTCAAAGAAGAGACAAAGTCAGAAAATGATTCATTTTCTCAAACTGCAGTCAAGACTGAAATGCCATCCTCCAGCAACAATAACGTTGCAGTCAAAGGAAAAAGGAAAAAGGGTGCATGCATATCACAAAGACCTCGAAGAAATTCAACCAGAGATACTAATAAGTATCGACTGAACTCAAAAGCAATGTTCAATTCTCCCATTAAAGAGGAAAACACCATAATCATAGATGATGATTCTTAGGAGGCTGAAACAAGCACCAGGAAAAAAGCAAAGAGGAATCCTTTTCCCAAGAAATCTGTCAGCAAAGGAAAAGGAAAACTATCACCACCTGTAGGACCTGTAACAAGATCCTCAAATAGATTATCTAAGGCTAAAGAGATGGATAAAGGCATCAGTGAATTTCATGAAGAAACATAGGATTACATGGAAGATTCAGATTACCTACCAAATGTACCTGGAGCTATGAATTCATCAAGTTCTAAATAAGAACATAGCTCAGAATTGATTTCAAAATATCAGGTTAAAACCAAAGAACCCAGTGTTACTTTAAATTTGAATGAAACTGCACCCTCTAAAGATTATTCAAGATTCAGGGTCGAGATAAGAACTGATAAGGAAAATATTAAAGAATTTTAGAAAACCATAAAACAGTTAAAGAAGGAAAAGATGCAGGTAGAACATTTGAATGATCACCAGCAGGAATGAATTCAAAGTCTTAAAAAGAAGAAGAAGGAGAAAATGGTGCTTCTTAAGGAACTCAGGGAAATCAATTTTAGGCTTTACTGGTACAATGTTGTGTTAACCACAAAGCTCAAGAAGAAAAATGCTAAAGCCTCTTCTTTAATTCTATCTTAAAGGCAACATCAAGATTGGTTACAATTTCGTTTAAAGGAGCTCCAGGAGATTTGGGAAATAATACTCGTTTTGATCAAGGAGATGCTAATATATCGAGCTGCTTTACAGAGTCAAACAAGATCTCTATTTTGTAGAGTATTGTTGGCAATGTTTGTTATATTAAGTTGTTGAGCTGTGGACTATTTTGGAAATAGTAGCTCATTTTTGAAGGATATAATTTAGGATCTGGATACTCTTTGATTCTATTCATTTAAAGTTGTCTTGGATAATAGAATCTGGTAGTTTCATAGTTGTTTTAAATAGACAGAAGACAGATCTTATGGAGGTCGAAAATTTGGAGATCTATACAGACTTTTTGTGGAGATTTTTGTAAAGGCATGTATGTTCAATTGACACTTAATAGCAAAGGCATATGGATGGTTAGACCTTCTCTTTTCTACTCTATTATTTCATTTTCATGCTTGAATTTATTATTCAAATTGTAATGCTCTTTGGTTCTTGAATGTTAATTTATACAGTGAAGATTTTGTTGTAGAGATAATTTTCAAGTAATGATTTCAAGTTGATACCCCTGTTGCTTTATGATATATTGAAACCAAACTTTGTGAAATTGACAAATTGAAGATTTCACTTTCTTTTTCTTGAATTGGTTTACTCCATCTATGTATCTACCTATTATTCATCCAGTGGGATATGCAATGTTTTAATCTTGATTTTCATGCCATGTTGTAAGCTTGACCCAGTTTTCAACCATTAAACCAAAACCAAATCATAAAACCCTAAAAAATACTTTGCAATAAAATAAATGATGCCCTAGCTTGCCCTTACCAGTCGAGTTCAACTTTAGGGATTAACATTTTTGGCACCGTTGCCGGGGTGCGAAGAAACGAAGATAATTCCTTGGGGAAATGACAAGTTTAGATTCAGATCTTGATGGTGAACAGGATTTTGGACATTTTCTAAAGACTGTGATTATTCACTTGGCGACTCCTCTGTAGTAATTTTGGCTCCTAAGAAAGAAGGGAAAGGACCTAAAATTCCAAAAAATCCTCCACCATCAAATAAGAGACCAGTAACAAGGAAAAATCCAGATCCTCATCTTGTAGCAGTAGTGTCAGGCCCTCAAAAAATACTAAGAAAGCCTAAAGTTCTTCCTAGTCAGTCTTCACATTCAAAAGGGAAATTACCTTTAGAAAGTTCTCAGGAAGAATCTTCTGAAATCATTAAAACCCAGGCAGATGAAGATTTGAAACCTGAAAGTGAAAATAAGCCTGTTGTTAAGTTTGATACAGTTTCTTTCCCAACAAATGTTTCAGAATTAAGTTCAGAACAAAGGACGTTGCTTATTGAGCTTATTAAACAAGAATTTCCATACTTGTTGTCTGAAACTGGAGATTTGAGAGTTCCCAGCACAAGTATTAAGAGTGAAATAGAGACTTTTGCATCATCTTCCGAATCTTCCTCACTTGAATATTTCGGAACACATTATTATTATTTTGATAATCCTCTATTTCTCAGTCCATTAGTTGATCAAAGTCCAAAAGATAAATTTACATCTATTGAAAGACAAGGCTCAGGGACAATACAAATAAATTGTAAAACACAAGGGACCAAATAATTCCCCAAAATCCAAACACAGCTAATATGGCTGCAGACAGAATGGACCAAATAATTGCAGCTAGGTATGCCCCTCTGGTACTTCCTCAAGTCATGTATGCTTTTCCACCAAACGATTATATGAAATATTTTCCCAGATTTAATGGAGAAGGATCAGTTATTGCTGAAGAACATTTGAATTCATTTTATAGTTTTGCAGACAATTTTAATGTAGAGCATGCTGATGTATGGATGAGATTATTTGTACAAAGTTTAGATGGGGAAGCAAGAAAGTGGTTCAGAAGTTTTCCTGCTAACTCAATAGCTTATATTATAGCTTTAGATGAGACTTTTATAAATCGATGGGCAGATAAAAAACATTTTCAGTATTACCTTACTGAATTTGGTGCTTTAAGAAGGAAACAAGGAGAATCAATTACTGATTTTACCAAAAGGTTCAACCTGATGTACGATAAAATTCCAGAAGAGATAAAACCTTCAGAGGCATCAACCAAAATCACATTTGCCAATGCATTCGATGGTGAATTTTCCTTATTGCTTAGGGAAAGGAGAGCTTCTACCCTCAACCAAATGCAATATGCAGCTATTGAGGTAGAATCAAGCATATTAGCAGAAGACAAATTGAAATCCAGAAGTGACAAAAATAGAAAAAAGCAAAAGGAAGAGCTGCCTTCATCTTCTAATTCAACATCCGATATTAAAATGGATGAAATGACAAAGATGTTGAAAACTTTGACTTCTAAGATGGCAAGGTTGAAGATGGAACAAAAACAACCCAATAGACCTGCACAAGAGGGTGGATATAGAAATCCCAATCAATTCAGGAGACCGAACAATGTACCCCAGATTTTACCAAGAGAAAGAAAAAATCAAGATGACCAAAAGGCATTACCTCCTTTTTAGAATAATGCAGTAGATGAGGAGGAAGATAATGATGGTACATAAGAGGACTCTTCAGTTCACTTGACTGATTCTGAATCAACCCCTTTACATGTAACACAACAAGAATATGAAGATACTTTGATTGCAAATCAGTTTGAGGAAGGGGATGAAGAGGAGATTGTTCAGCATGAAACCACAGGGAAAAGATATAATCTCATATCTGGTTCTCAAGCACCTAAAGTAGACATACCTATTTCTACAAAGAAAGCCAGTACTTTAGGAAAGACAGGGGAAATCAAAGGTGTTCCTAATATTCAAACAGATCATTCATTAAAGAAACCTGTCAAACATAGCACTGTTGATATAAGGGAACTAGATAAAAATGTCCCTCCTTTCAATCTTGAACATGATATCAACAAAATTAAAATTTCAATACCATTATTAGAACTTTTGAAAATAGAACTGTTCAAAAAGACTGTCCTTAAGGCTCCAGAAGCTCCAGCTAATGTCACTTTCTCAAATACAATCAATATTGAAGATGAAAATCCTGCTATTACTATTGGCCCTCACATTGAAGACAAAATTGATGCCCCTCCACCTTTCTACATTTCACTAAATATTCATGACAAGATACTGCACAATTGCTTAATGGATTCTGGTGCTTCGCATAATGTCATGCCTAAGGTGGTGATGGAAGAATTAGGGTTAGACATTACTATACCATATCATGATCTTTATTCTTTTGATTCCAAGAAAGTCAAATGTCTTGGACTTATGAAAGATGTGGTTGTAACTCTTTCCTAATTACCTATGAAGAGTGTGGTGTTAGATGTTATCGTGGCTAACATACCACCAAAATTTGGGATGCTTCTTTCGAGATCTTGGGATAAAAAGGTAGGTGGTACTTTGCAGATGGACCTAAGCTATGCAACCATACCTATTTTTGGTGGTGAACAATGAAGGTTATACAGAGAAGTCAGACTGGCTTATTTGGTAAGTGATCATGATAATCCCACTAATCACCCTATATATGTTGTAGAAGATTATCTGGGCTCTTCTATTTTTCATATGGGTAAGGAAATGGTAGAGGTATCAGTCAGAAAGTCAATAACTAAAGTAAGAGATAGTGAAGATCATTTGGTTTGGAAAATGTATTTTGATGGGGCTAGTTCTAAAGAAGGTTCTGGAGCTAGTATTGTCTCCATTTCTCCTACCAAGGAGGTTATTTCAATGTCATATAAACTTGAATTTGACACCACTAATAATATCAGTGAGTATGAAGCGTTGATGTTAGGATTGAAAGCTGCAAGAGACACGGGAATAGATGACTTGTCTATTTTTGGAGATTCTGAACTTATTGTTCACCAAGTTAGAAACATATATCAAACCAAGCAGCAAAGACTGAAACAATACATAAATGAGGTGTGGGATTATATAGATAACTTCTTCTTGGCATTCAATATTACTTTTGTTCACAAGGACTTAAATCAACAGGCTGATTCTTTGGCATTTGTAGCAAGCAATTTTAAAACTCCGATGTTTCCTAATCTGAAGTTTCAAATTGAAGTCAGAAACAAACCTTCAATCTCAGATAATATAAAACATTGGTAGGTTTTTAAAGATATGAGGAAATTCAAAGATTTATGAAAACCGTTGAGGAGTTTTCTAACATTTTAATTGATCAAGATGATGAAGAAGCAGAAGCAAAAATACACACTGCAGAAATTCTTCAAGATACTATTGATGGTCAAAAGATCATCGAATTGAAGACACACCATTTTCCTAAGGGTTTGGTTCCATTAGAAAGATTGTTCGATCACAATGATATCTCCAAGAAGGCTGTTATCCAAACAAAAGAGATAGATGTAGAAGACTATGACATTAGTTCAAATGAAAATCCCAGGTTGGTAAAAGTATCCAGGAGATTATCAAAAAAGTAGAAGGAAGCATATATTGAATTAATGAAACAATATTCAGATATATTCTCCTGGTCTTATGAATATTTGAAAGCGTTTGATACATAAATTATTCACCATAAAATCCCTCTAAAACCTGGATCAAAACCTGTAAAGCAGAAAGTGAGGCAATTCAATCCTTTACTGTTATCAATAATAGAAAAGGAATTGAAGAGGTTGTTAGAAGAAAAAATCATAGTTCCACTAAGATACTTAGAATGGGTAGCAAACCTTGTGCCCGTCAAGAAAAAGAACGGAGAGATAAGGCTCTATGTAGACTTCCGGAATTTAAACGGATGTTCTTTGAAAGATAATTATCCATTACCAAAGATGGATTATATCTTACAAAAGGTTGTTGGTGCAAAAATAATTTCTATGCTAGATGGATATTCAGGTTACAATCAAATAGCAGCAATGGAAGAAGACAAAAAGAAAACAACTTTTACCACTCCATGGGGCACCTTATGTACGAAAAGATGTCTTTTAGGTTGATGAACGCTTGGGTTACATTTCAAAGAGCTATGGATATAACTTTCATTGGTGAGAAAGATAGGTTTGTGGTAATTTATCTTGATGACATCATTGTATTTTCAGCATCAGATGAAGATCGTTTACAACATTTGAAGAAGACCTTTGAGAAATGCAGGAAGTACGGTATATCACTTAATCCCAAAAAATCACATTTTTCCATGGAGGAAGCTAAGATTCTTGGGCATATTGTTTCGCCTGAAGGAATTAAAATAGATCTAGAAAGAGTAAAGGCTATTCAGTTAATTGATATTCCGAGAAATAAAAAGTCCATTCAGTCTTTCATTGGTAAGATTAATTTTTTGAGGAGGTTTATACCTAACTTTGCAGAGATTGTCAAATACATCACTGATATGCTGAAAAAGGATGCAAAAATTAAGTGGATACCAGAGGCAAGAGAATCCTTTGAAAAGATCAGGCAAGCTATTGTTCAGGCACCTGTTCTAATTAGCCCGGATTTTTCAAAGGAATTCATAATTTTTTCATTTGCATCAGAAAATACTATAGCCGATGTACTTCTACAAAGAAATGAACAAGGTCACGAGCAACCTATCTCATTCTTTAGCAAAACTCTTAGAGATTCTAAACTAAAGTATGATCTAATAGAAAAACAGGCTTATGCCTTAGTGAAGGCTTTAATATCTTTCAGAGTATATATCCTTCAATAAACAATTACTGCTTATGTTCAGCCTGATTGTGAAGGTAAGAGGGGGAAATGGATAACAAAAATATTGGAATATGATATCACCATAAATCCTACCCAGCTGATAAAGGGACAAGGTCTTGCCAAATTGATGATGGAATCCAATTACAAAGAAATTGGATTATACCATATTTCAGATATGATACATGACTCTTTTGTTCAGATTGAAGAAAATGATTTACAAATAAACAACAAATATGTTTCTTCAAAATGGTATAGGGACATCGTGTTTTTATTGCTGAATTTTCAATCTCCCCCAGAATTGGATAAATCAAAATATAGATCATTAAAGTTGTAAGCTGTAAACTATTGCATTATTGATCAGACCCTATTTTGGAAAGATCCCAATAGTTTTCTATTAATATGTGTGGATGAAAAAGAGGCTAAACAAATATTTCAAGATTTGCATCACGGTGTTTACGGAGGGCATCATAATTGGAAGGCAACTACCTTCAAAATCCTGAGAGTAGGCTATTACTGGCCAGTTCTATTCTCAGATATTTTTTCTCAGGTCAGGGCATGTGAACCTTGTCAAAAATTTGCCGGAAAACAGAAACTTGTATCCATGCCTCTGAAACCAATCATTGCACACAGACCGTTCCAACAATGGGGATTAGATTTCATTGGAGAAATTAATCCTTCTTCATCAGGGAAACATAGATGGATTCTTACAGCCACTGATTACTTTACAAAGTGGATAGAAGAAATTCTGACTCAAAATACTGCAGACAAGGTAATCATGGAATTTTTAGAGGGATATTTTTTCCAGGTTTGGCTGTCCTAAAAAGTTGGTCACTGATAATGCACAGGATTTTAAGTCAAATTCCATGCTTGAATTCTGCAATAAATACAATATCAAATTGGTTCATTCTACTCCCTACTACCCCCAGGGAAATGGGTTGGCTGAATATTCCAATAAGACTCTAGTAAGGATTATCAAAAAGTTGCTGGCAAAAAATAAAAAATCATGAGATTCTAAGTTGAAATTTTTTTTATGGGCTGATCGCATCAGCAACAAGAAATCTATCGGGACATCTCCTTTCCATATGGTATATGGCACAGAAGTTGTCCTTCCAACTCAATTGGGTTTTGAAATTTTTGCAAGAAGAACAGGAAGAACCCAATGATGTACAAAGAAGGGGTTTTCAGCTCATTGAAGTTCAGTAGGTCAGAGAACAGGTTAACCAGAAAGCTGCTACTCATCAGAACAAAATCAAGGCCACATTTGATAAAGGAACCAAGAAATATGTTTTTAATGAAGGAGATTTGGTATTGAGATGGGATTCTAGGAGAGAAGATAAAGCAAAACATGGAAAGATTGATAATCTGTGGTATGGTCCTTTCAGGATAACCAAGGTAATGAACAATAACACTTTCCTCCTTCATAATTTAGATAACATTGAAATTTTTGGGGGCCCAGTGAATGGGAGGTTTTTGAAGCATTATTTCATCTAAAGGTATGGTAGGTTAGAGTTAGTACAATAGGTTTTCTTTTAATAAAGACTCCATATACCCAATGGACTTGTTTTTACAGTTATGTAGAGAATAAAAGATAGACAATCACAGGGAAATAAATGAATCAGAGATAAAGGAAAGGCAATGGTCTGCAGTTCTTGGAGTTTTAGTATCAAAAGTCCATCCCCGGAAGGAGCTAAAGTTAGTCTCTACTTTTGTCTTAGTTTAAGAAAGAAACCCTTGTCCTAAAACCCTCCTTACCCATCCCTCATTTTTCGTTTTCAGCTGTTTTCATTTTTTAAGATTTTTTATATTTCATGGTTTGCATTAATTTTTGATGATTTGTTTGAGTTTTGGTTATGAAAAAAATTGTTTAAACTAGAAGTGTCTCCTTTATGCCATTGGAATTTCAAATTTTAAATTGTCAAAACGTGCTACGAGAATAAGCCTATTCCCGTAGCACCAAATAATCATGCCAAATCATGCGCCTGCTATCCCGATTTAGTTATGATAATGAGATCATGAGCTAAGAGTTCATGTGTTCCCACAAAAATTTTGTAATCATCTCTAAATCCAGCAGGTTCAGAACATAATCGCTATACACACGCGCAGGGTTCATTTCAATATCCCCTGTTATTTAATGATGATTATGTGATTTGTTCGAGTTGTTTAAGTTCAACCCTATAGGAAGAAATACAGGTGTCTAGTCAAAGCATCAGGCATATCAACAATTGCAGGAAGGAAATTCAGAACCCGAGGGCATTAGTTGCAGATTTGAGTTGAAATGATGCCAAAGTGTAGCGGACAAGTGGCCAGAATCGAACCAAAAGGTTTCGAACTCCTTGAAGCCTACCCTCAAATGGCTCAAATATTCAGAGACGCCGGGTGGTTTGAGTTCCTCACTACATTTCAAGTACATGACGAATGGGTTTCCCTAGAATTTTCTTTGAATTTCAATGGTCATGAAGTCGAAATCAGAAAAATGTTGATGCTGGTGACGGAGTAGACTATAGCCAAGGCTTGCAGGCTTGTGGCTGGAGGGGAAAGATGGTGGAAGAAGGAACATGTGGTCATTGATTTTGTGAATCAATTCCTCCTTCCAGAGAAGCAAAATCTAGATTGGAGAAGGGGAATTCCTCGCAGTTGGGTCCGACCCAAATGGCACACTGCCCTAGTGGTGATTAATAGATACATCACCTGCAAAGGGAGGTTTTCTTTGATCTATATATATCATATCAGAATATTGATGCATCTAAACGGTGACTACCCTTTAAACCTTCCTTATTTCCTGCTTAAAAGTTTGACAAAAATGTCCAAGAAGGTACAATCTATTTCCACTAATGCCAAGGGCAGTTTGTTTCATCAAGCTCTGATTAAAACCCTAGTCATGTATACCCTAAATGAACTACAAAAGCCCTAGAGTTGGCTCACAAAATCCTTAAAACTTGTTGTTAAATCAAATAAGTCAAAAAAGGGCAGAGGGAGGAAAACTGTTAAACAGGGTCGAGATGTTGCTAATGAAAACCCTGTAAAAGAAGAATCTTTTGATCGCAAGGTAACTAAAAAGAGCAAGAGTAAAAGACCTATATGGGAGCCCGAACATGAGGTGATTCCTGAAGAAGTTGTCAAAGAAGAGACAGAGTCATAAAATGATTCATTTGCTCAAACTGCAGTCAAGACTGAAATGCCATCCTCTAGCAACAAGAACGTTGCAGTCAAAGGAAAAAGGAAAAAGGGTGCGTGCATATCACAAAGACCTCGGAGAGATTCAACTAGAGATACTAATAAGTATAAGCTGAACTCAAAAGAAATGTTCAATCCTGCCATTAAAGAGGAAAACACCATAATCATAGATGATGATTCTGAGGAGGCTGAAACAAGCACCAGGAAAAAAGCAAAGAGGACTCCTTTTCCCAAGAAATCTGTCAGCAAAGGAAAAGGAAAACTATCACCACCTGCAGGCCCTATAACGAGAGCCTCAAGTAGATTAGCTAAGGCTAAAGAGATGGCTAAACGCATCAGTGAATTTCATGAAGAAACATAGGATTACATGGAAGATTCATATTACCTACCATATGTACCTAGAGCTATGGATTCATCAAGTTATGAAGAAGAACATTGCTCATAATTGATTTCAAAATATCAGGTTAAAACCAAAGAACCCAGTGTTACTTTAAATCTAAATGAAACTGCACCCTCTAAAGATTGTTCAGGATTTAGGGTCGAAATAAGAAATGATAAGGAAAAGATTAAAGAATTTCAGAAAACCATAAAACAATTAAAGAAGGAAAAGATGTAGGCAGAAGAGTGGAATGCTCACCAGCAGGAAAGAATTCAAAGTCTTAAAAAGAGGAATAAGGAGCAAAGGGCGCTGCTTAAGGAACTCAGGGAAATCAATTTTAGGCTTTACTGGCACAATGTTGTGTTAACCACAAAGCTCAAGCATAAAAATGCTAAAGCCTTTGCTTCAATTCTATCTTAAAGGTAACATCAATATTGGTTACAATTTCATTTAAAGGTGCTCCAGGAGATTTGGAAAATAATACTCGTTTTGATCAAGGAGATGCTAAGATATCGAGCTGCTTTACAGAGTCAAACAAAATGTCTATTTTGTAGAGTATTGTTGGCAATGTTTGTTATATTAAGCTCTTGAGATGTGGACTATTTTGGAAATAGTATCTCAATTTTGAAGGATATAATTGAGGATCTGGATACTCTTTGATTCTAGTCATTTAAAGCTGTCCTAGAAAATAGGATCTGTAGTTTCATAGTTGTTTTAAATAGACAGAAGACAGATCTTATGGAGGTCGAAAATTTGGACATCTATACAAACTTTTTGTGGAGATTTTTGTAAAGGCATGTATGTTCAATTGACACTTAATAGCAAAGGCATATGGATGGTTAGACGTTCTCTTTTCTACTCTGTTATTTCATTTTCATGCTTGAATTTATTATTCAAATTGCAATGCTTTTTGGTTCTTGAACGTTAATTTATACAATGAAGATTTTGCTGTAGAGATAATTTTCAAGTAATGATTTCAAGATGATACCCTTGTTTCTTTATGATATATTGAAACCAAACTTTGTGAAATTAACAAATTGAAGATTTCACTTTCTTTTTCTTGAATTGGTTTAATCCATCTATGTATCTACCTATTATTCAGCCAGTGGGATATGCAATGTTTTAATCTTGATTTTCATGCCATGTTGTAAGCTTGACCCAGTTTTCAACCATTAAACCAAAACCAAATCATAAAACCCTAAAAAACACTTTGCAATAAAATCAATGATGCTCTAGCTTGCCCTTACCAGTCGAGTGAAACTTTAGGGAATAACAGGAACCTAAAGGTAAGATGTTCAAATCTGCCTTGGTGTTCAGTCCATTCATGTCCATAATACATGATCCAACCATCTCATTAAATTTTCTTTTGGCTCCTTTAACCAACTGCACCAACAATTATTTCACATGCTTTCTTCTTGGCAAATGCAAAATTTCCACCATCTTAGGATTTATATAACTATGACTAAATACTGAATCAATTAAAATAGCAATGGTTTGGTGGTTGATAATACCTTCCACATCAATTATATGTGACTAATACTCTGCTTTCTTGTTGTCCAGGGCTACATATATCCTTGGCACATTTCTTCCCATGTCCTCCACTGTTTCATCTTGTTGTACATTGTGAGCAATCCTCCCTTTTTCACTTCTGTGAGGACAATCTCTCAACATGTGATCTCCTTTACAACCCCAACATTGAATAGGTGGTTTCCTTGGCCTTTGACCCCCTATTTCAATCGTTTTGTGCTCTCTAGGATTTTGTTTTCCCTATGTATTATTTCTGAAGAATGGTTGCTTAGATCCCTTCTTCCTCTGATCCACCTTGAATTTCTTTTTGTCTTCCCAAGATTTTTGGAAAGTTGGCCTTGGATTTTACTGATCATAAAGGCATTTAGTTTTCCTTATGGTCTCCTCCAATGTATTGGGATCATCATACTGTATTTTGTCACTAACAAATGATGGCAATCTACTCAAATACCTTTTAATATTAACTGTCTCATCCTTGATGAAAGATACACACTTCAACAATTCTAAAAACCTTCTTTCATATTCATCTATTGTCATACTCCCAATCTTGAGTTCAAAGAATTCTTTCAGTTTCTTGTCATAATATCTCTTATTCAAGTATTTCTTCTCAAAATACTTCTTGAATTACCTCCAAGTAACACTTTTCTCTTTGATGTGTTGCACCTGCACAAGCTGATCCCACCACATGGATGGTTTTCCTTTGAGTTGATAGATGGAAATTATATCTTCTACATGAGAAGAATAATTATTCAATTGGAAATACTTTCTCATGCCCAAAAACCATGTTTTTGCATCTTCATCCTTCTTGTGTTCACCATCAAATGTAGGATGTTTGATTTTGTTCATTTCTCCTCGTAGCTCATCCACCCCTGACCTCTTATGATTTCTGAAAGGGGATGGACTCGAGCTACTGTGTTCTCTCTTATTGGAATTCCTTAGGGAGTGGTGGTCATGTTTTCTAACACTTCTAGATTTTATTTTCTCATTAAAAGGCCTATGACTTCCTGATTTGATTGAGCCAATATCCTTGTCCAATTTCTTTTCTATTATGTTCAAGCTCTCCAATAAATTCATGTTGAATTCATCCTGTTGTTCCTTAGATTTCATAAGCCTTTCATTATCATTTTTATGTATTTGGACATCCTTCTTCTCTGCCATATTCATGTTTTCATCTCTTCTTCTCCATGTCCATTGGAGTTTGTTCCTTCAATGACCAAATGGACATCCATCCCTCTGTTCTCATCTTGTTGACTATAAGTCCCCTGTGCCTCTTACATTCCTCTAGACTCTAACCTGATCTTCATCTAATCTATTTGTTTTTAACTATGCAAAATGTACAGCCAACAAAACTTTGTCAGGATAACTGTTTCAACAATTTCATGAAAATATGAACCATTTTGGTTCAATAATATATCAGAATCCTCTCTTCCGATTTGCTGAAAAATTGAACTCCCAAATCACATTTTTGGGTGGATATTTAGATTCCATTTTTCAATACCTCTCCAATGCCTTCTCACATGCTCAATTCCGAGTTTGGAGCAGAAATTTATGGCTATTTGAAATTTTCTCATTAATTTTTCTGCTCATTTTTCAACTTGGCGCAACTCTACATTGTAATTATGCATTTTTGCACCTACTCCATTGAAATTTTTGTATGATATCAATTGGGCTTCTGCATAAACATATTATGGACATTTTTTCCAATTTTCACCTTATTCTGGGTTCTGGGCTGCTAGCTACAGCCTACTGAAGTTCTAAGACAATTTGTGTTTTTGGTCTGGAATGCTACAAGTGCCTTATTTTCCATATTGAACATTTTTAGCATGCCCAGAAATTTAATTAAGCTCTAAGACTGCCTTCTATGGTTCAATAGATTTCCATTTTCTACTCTTTCACCTCAATCTAATTCTGGAGCAGAAATTTATGGCCCTTTGAAGTTAGTTGGGTCATAAATTTTACCCTCCACTGCTTGTGTTGTAACTTTCTCAAAAACGCTTTGTTTGATGAACAATTTACACCATTATAAAGATCTATCCGAACTCTTTTATTTGCATTGTAGAGACACAGTGTACCTTCTTTACACCTTTGTCTCATTTTTTTTGAGTTGTTAAAAACGCTCTTAACGCCCTAAAAAAATGTGCTACAAAAAGATGACGTTCAAATGATATAAAACGTCATAGAAAATCAGTGATTTTCTGTTGTTGTTCACACTCAAAATGACTTCGCATGCACAATTTTCAATCTATGCACCCATATTCACTATGAACAACAACAACACAAGGTAAATCATGGTTCACGCACTTTAAAACCACTATGTATCACTTCTATGTTGCATCAATAACTTGCGCGCACTACTTTTATGTTGCACGTCAATATCCACCGCGGGCAGTTTTTGTACTGCGCGCTGATATTCCACACGCATTTCACTCGACGCCCTACAACATGCCAAATTTTAGTACACCCCACCATGCACCAATACTTTGCGTGCATCATTCACTAAATTGTCGTGCAACCACATTTACCCACATTGTGTGCGCAACTACCATACTCCACTGCACTGTGCCAACACTGTGCACACCACACGTGTCATTATTATGTGTGTGCGCATCACGCAATGCCAAATTTACTGTCTGAACTCGTACACCAACATTGTTCCGTGCAGTTCCTAACTTTAGCGTGCGCACCCAAAAACCACTATTTTTCCACGCGGTACCAAAATTTACCATGCACATCCGCACACTAACTTTTTTCCACATGGCACCTAAATTTAGCGTGCACACCAGCATGCCAAAATCTTGTTGCACAGTGATGAATTTTACCTATCACTAGATTTTCACTATGCATCATGCATTTTTAGTGCACCCACCTGTGCACATTCTTTTTTATGTGCATCAATTCCTCGTGAATTTTGTTGTAGAAATTGGGGCTTTAGACTTTTCCTTAACTTTTTCACCAATTTACCATAGATATTATGCAACCACAATTTTTTTTCAATTTCAAACCGATAACACTAATTCAACCTCTGCAATAACAAATCGTCGTGGGTTGACATTTCTGGAATGAATTCACCCAAATCAATTCATGAATTGGGAATTTTAATTACAAAATTCTCTCCATCTGTCATGGATTTACTTTAACTTCAAATTTGACCAATTTCGTGTCTGGATTTGCTAGAACAAATATTCAATCGGGAATATCTCATCACTTGGCCAAATTTTTCCATTTTCTCATGAATTTAGCAACAAAAATTGGGGTTTTTCCCAATTCTGTGTCGTTTCTTCCAAATATTACCATGGATGCTCTGCAACTCGGAATTTGGCCACTTTGAAATAATTTCTCTGTTGTAATTTCTCTTCAATTGAAATTTATTGGCCCATCTAGGCTCAATGTTGAAAACCGAAGCTCTGATACCATTTTGTAACATCCTCGACCATCCATGTCAGGCCATGCTACGCTAGAGAAATCTCTTGTTCTCTCTGTGGAACATATTGTAACACACCCAACAACCAACTGAGCCATGCCACATATTTGTTTTTCTAATTGCATGCAATTAAACATATGCACATAGAACACTTGCGAAATCTTTACATGTAAAACATAAATAGAAAAATACATTTAGTAAATGCATGGATTTACATTGAAATAGCAGTAACATAGACATGCAACATATACAGGAAATACCCATAAACATACAAACAATTATAATCACACATAGGATAAACCCATAAAATTAAACACATAAATAACAATGCAACATGTAAATTTATCACACATTGACACTTATCTTTGTGAGAATATCTCCAATTGTGTGCAGACCTTCCACGAACTTCCCAGCCTTAGACCACACTGTTCATCACTCTCAATAGTGAGTCACACCTGACATGGGACTAAACTCCACCCGAGTAAAGGGATTCCTAACCAGGTTAAAAGCTCATGGAAAACAGGAAAGACTCTGTCACATGTGCTCACTCAACTAACAACCTACAGTCCCTCATTCCCCACATGTCTATCCCACCTAGGAAGTGTGCCCCTTCTCTACTCCACAATCCTTCGACTGCCCCACTTCCTTTCCGAGCTTCAATAACAGGCGGGACAGGAAGTCTTAAAGCACTGTAGCTACATTTAAACACCTTTAGGAAATCAATCCCCATCAATTCTCTCACCCAGGTAATTTTTCATGGGCCTGACAACCCGCTTCTTCAGTCTAGCTCCCAAGATAAGCAGATACACCAACATAAAATGGATATGGTTACGGTTTTAGGTACAATCATTAAGATACGAAAGATAGCTCAATGGTGTGTGAATACTCATGGATGATTGACTGGATAGTAGCCATGATCGTCAATATGATGGATGAATGATGGAAAAGATGATAGGAAATGAACTAAGTCCCAACAATGTGTATGCATGTCCCTAACTTGACACTTGTCATGTTGGGAGCTACTTTGGCCCACTTGTACCCAACTTCATAACTTAGGATAAAATAATTATCCATACTTTATGATTTAATAAATATTAATATAATATTCCTTTTTGTCTTAATCTCCCTAGATTTACCCCTTTCTTTAACTTAGCCCATCCCTTTCCCTAACTAGTGGAGTTTAGTCCCCCATCTCTTTTATCATGGTCGGTCTACACGCAACGATGTATTTTATATTAGTTATGGGAGATGTACAAAAGTAGGTGCACTGGACTTTAACATCTAGGCTCTCTAGCCTAATCAAAACATAAGCATCCTAGCTTATAATAACTGGCTCACTAGCCTATAAAAAATAGCATATAAACAAAGGCTCGCTTGGCTCACAATCACACACACTTAAGATGTTGTGTGCAATATCTTGGAATGTGAAAACTTCCTCATCTTACTGCGCAGTACATGTGCACACTCTGTCATGAAATGTGCATACAAAATGATATCAAAACAACTCACCAGCTTAAGTACATTCTCATCTAGATTGCAATTGGGCATGGCCTAGGGATATTACATATATGTTTAATGTGGTTTAATTATTTTATGTTGTTGCATATAAGTAATTGTTGTTATTATGTATATTGTTTCTTGCAAATGTAAGTGTCGTGTGGATATTCAATAATTGTTCGTTTTCCTATTAAGTTAACCTTATGATAATGGTCATGATTATTCAATGAGAAGTTAGAATGGTCATGCACACAGGGCAATTCCTTGTGTGCATAGGGGGATGGATTTGCTTGTGCATGTAGGGAAGCAATTTCCATGCACAAGGAAAACATAATTGGTGTGTGATGTTAGAATGGTTTTGTGTGTAGTTATGATCACATGTTCAATATGGATTCCATGATAATTAATGTTGTGTGTTTAGTATTCTTGTGTGGATAGTTGTTTTGTGTTACTTTCACTGTTATAAATTGTGTGTAGTGACTCAACTTGGGGTTGATCCCATTACTTCAATAAATTTTTCACAAGATAATGTTATAGAGTAGAATTTTCACACTCGATTTTGGAGTAGCATTGCTCAGTAGTGTTGATATTTTGATGTAACTACGGAAGATATTATTTTCTATTTGTATTGGTCAAACCTCGAGAAGGTTATTGTAATCTTATTATATAAATCCGCTCCAAATAAATTATTATTTTATTGTTATCCTTATTGTAAAATTCAAAATGGCCCCTCTTATCATTGTGTCTTTTAGGGAGTTAAGTTATGTGTATAAATAGAGGTCGAGTTCCTCTCATTTGTATACACACACAATTCTCCTTCTCTTGTGTATTTGGAGCATAAAAAAGGAGGTATAGCATAGGAGGTCTTGGTTTCTTGGTCTATTTTTGGAGATTTATAGCATGACATTGTACTAGTCAAAGGAATCTATACTGAAGAATTGGTTGTTCGGTTTTCTCCCCCAAGAATATTTCAGTGATATTATTACATGAAATTGTTAATGAATGTTAAATAAGATAACTATAACTTCTAAAATTATAACATGGTATTAGAGAAGTCCCAAATACAATATAGTTCTCATATCTAGAAGACAAAAGGAGTTTTTTTTTTTTCATAGGAGTGGTTTCCATACAATACATGACCACCGGAAAGTGCAACCTAGCAGAGCACATCTTTTCCCTGGATTAGATCTTCAGAATCCACAATTTGTGATTTAGGGGTAGGATGACTACCAAAACCAAGATTGATGGGCAACTAGAGGGAGATGAAAAATTCATATCCTGGAGGTACAGATTATCCCTCCTCCTAGAAGAAAATTATCTAGAGAAGTTCACTAAAGAAAAGGTTTCAGAGCCAGAGGGAGATGAGGCTAAAGAAAAGAACAAGAAGGATATGGTCAAAGAAAAGAGAAGTATTGTAGACTCCATTAAGGACCATATTATTCATCACATATCTTCATCATCCACTCCAAAAGAAATGATGGATTTCTTAACCTGGTTGTTTGAAGAAAAAAACATTGATCGAAGAATGACCTTGAGAACTCAATTAGAGAACGCAAGGATGCAGAATTCAGAAACCATCCACTCTTACTTCACAAGAGTGAACCATATCAAGGAAAATATAGAAGCCATTTATGATAAAGTGAATGGAGAATAAATTTTGATGAGCACCTTGAATGTCCTCCCAAGGTCATGGGATGCATTTATTCAAGGGATATGCTCAAGAAGGAAGTTGCCCAACTTTAGTAGGCTATGGTAATATTCCAACCAAGAATAAGAAAGGATGATAGCAAGAGAAGAGAATATTACATATGATTATCAAACCATATCCAACCACCCCAAGAAAGGAAAGAGCAAGAAATAACCCTCCTCACCCAAGAAGTTTCAAAAGGGATGAAGAAATAACCCAAATATCAGTTGTTTTTGCTGTTAGAAAATGGGACACATTGCTAGGAATTGTTCCCCCATTTAGAGACCAAGGGAAAAGAAAGGAGGTAAAAGGAATCATGTTCATACAGTTGAATATGATGAGCCATCGAAGAAGGTTGTAAAGGAAGATGAATGAAGTGATGAGGAGTATGTTCTTATCTCATCCCTTATAGGAACTATCACTCATGGAAGTGACATTTGGCTGGTGGACAATGATGCTTCCAAGCACATGATAGGTTATAAAGACTCCTTGTCTAACCTTAATCATAATAATTCACCACAAAATGTGAAATTGGGAGATGATTATCAGTATCCAATCAAACGAGTAGGAGAAGCCTCGAACAAGTTAGACTCAACAAAGCCAATGAATATGAAGGAAGTTCTCTATGTTCCTGGATTGAAGAAGAACCTTCTCTCGATTTCAACATTGGATGAGAAGGGTTACATAGTTTCATTTTTTGATGGACAAGTTCTTATGTGGCCTAGAGGGAAGAATTTTGATGATCTTGTGGTGATTGGAGTTCAAGAGGGACGACTCTACAAAATTGAAAGGGCGATTAGGTTCAACATTAATTCATTACATTTTGAATCCTATTGAATTATGGCATAGGATATTTCTCACTTACATTACAAGGACCTACCGAGTATGATCAATATGGTGATGGGACTACCATAAATCCAGTCAAAATCGGATGACATGTGAAAAGGTCCAACACAAGGAAAGAACGTGAAGCACTCCTTTCCTAGTAGAGATAACAAAGACAAAATAGTATTAGACATCATTGACTCAGATGTGTGTGGATCGATGTCAAAAAATTAACTAACTGGGTATGTATATTATGTGTCTTTTATTGATGATTACTCAGGTAAAACTTGGATCTATTTGTTGAAGGAAAAGAGTGAAGTGTTTGGAAAATTCAAAGAACTTAAGGCACTGGTAGAAAACTTGATAGAAAAGAAGATAAATACCTTGTGATCAGATAATGGAGGAGAATTCTATTCAGAGGAATTCAAAGAATATTGCAAGGAAGTTGGGATTAAGAGGGATCTTTTTACTCCCTACAATCCTCAATAGAATGGAGTAGCAGAAAGGAAGATCCAGATGATCATGTAAGCAGTGAAGGATATGATTCATGATCAATATCTACCTATGAATCTATGGGTAGAAGCATCAAATAGTGTAGTGTACATGTAGAACAGAAGTCCCCACAAATTACTTGAAAACAAGACACCAGAAGAGATGTTTTCAAGAGATAAGTCGAAATTCATCCATCTAAGGATATTTGGTTGCCTTGTATTTGTGCATATCTCCAAGGAAGAGAGGAAAAAAATGGATTCATCCAGAAAGAATGGCATATTTGTTTGTTACAATGACACATCGAAGGAATACATGATATATATTCCCAATCACTAGAAAGTTGAGATTAGCCAAGATTTCATCTTCGATGAGAGTACAACTTTCAATAAATCAAAACAGGATTGTACAAAATAGGTTCATGAGGAAGAGAATGAAGTTACTAGAGTTACAGAGGTAGAAGCAGATGAATCAAAGGAATTCATACTTATATAATGGCATGGAAGAAACTTAGAGGCCAACAGAGATGCCTTCTTTCAAGAGAATACCATCTTGGGCATAGGAGCTCATCAAAGATGCAGAAAGATATGGTGCCCGAGAAAAATATCTTAGGGAAAATAAGAAGTTGAAACTGTATTACAACTATGTGGCATGTTTGTGTGATATCATGGATGAAAAACCATCTAATTATGAATATAATGCATAAAAGAGGGCGTGGAAGGATTCCATGGGGGAGGATTATCATTCCATGGTAAATAATGATGTATGGGATGTGGTCACCAGACCGAAGGAGAAATCAATAGTAATTTCAAAATGGATATACAAAACGAAACATGTAGTTGCTGGCAGTATTGAAAAGTATAAGGCTAGATTTGTGGCGCAATGATTCTCTTATAAGGAGGGAATTGACTATGAGGATACATTTTCTCCCATGGAAATATATACCTCGATCAGGACCACACTTTCATTGGTTGCAGTGATGAAATGGAAGGTGCATCAGATGGATGTGAAGACAACCTTATTGAATGGTGAAATAAAAGAGGAAGTATATGTGGATAAGTCACAAGGGTTTGAGGTACATGATAGGGAGATGCATGTGTGCATATTGAAGAAGGATCTATATGGATTAAAAAAGGGACCCAGAGAATGGTATGACAGGATCAACAATTTTCTCATGAGCTTAGGATTTACAAAGAGAAGTGCAGTTATTAACCTTTACTTTAAGGTTGTGGATGATGGTCCAGTAATACTACTACTATATGTGTATGATATGCTTCTAACAGGTGTGGAAAATATCATCTCAAAGTGTAAGATAAAACTATCTATTGAGTTTGATATGAAAGATCTCAAGATGATGCATTACTTTTTGGGTCTTGAGGTATGGCAGAAATAGGATACAATATTTATGAATCAAGAGAAGTATGTAGTGAAAATCCTAAATAGGTTCAGGATGTTGGATTGCAAGGCAATGACTACACCTATGGTATCAAATCTGATTTTTTTGCAGAATACAACTTCATAGACTATGGATGTTACTTTATATAGGTGTATGGTGGGTTCGTTGATGTACTTGACGAAAATGAGATCGGATATATGTTTTTTTGTGAGCATCGTAAGTCAGTATATGGAGTATCCCAAGAAGGTTCATTTAGTCGCAACAAAACATGTGATAAGGTACCTTAATGATACATTGGTTTATGGTCTCAGGTATGTGACAGACCATGAGTTTGGGTTATATGGATATTAAAATTTAGATTGGGATGGCAGAATTCATGATCGGAATATGACTTCAACATATTGCTTCAGTCTAGGCTCTAGTATGGTTTCATGGAGAAACATGAAGCAATCATGTGTAGCACTTAGTATGGCTAAGGCTGAATATGTGGCAACATGTGCAACATATAGAAAAGCAGTGTGGCTTCAGAAGTTGTTGTCTGAGTAGTCTCAAACTATAGGAAACCTACATTCGGTGTGACAAAGAGAGTTGCATGAAGTTGTTAGAGAATATGGTGTTCCATGATTGGTCAAAGCACATCGATATCAAATATCACTATATCAAGGATATGGTGCAAAGGGGAGCAGTGAGACTCTTGTACATGACTACCAAAGAGCAGGTTGCAGACATTTTGATGAAGCCACTATTGAGGACAAAGTTCGAGCACTTCAGGGACAAGCTTGGCATGTTCCCTATCCATAGGGAGCGACGACGTACAAATGCATTGTAGGGTAGTGGTTGTCCTAGAGACATGTTGTAGCTATTTGAGATCTACCCACAAGCCTTAGATGAATTGGCTATGAAGTCATAGGGGTGTACATGATGAAGTATAGATGCATTGCAAGGTAGTGGATGTCATGCTGACATGTTGAAGCTATTTGAGAGCTACCAAAATGTCTTGGATGCATTGGCTGTGAATTCATGTTGTAATATGGATATCCAATGATGTATAGAGTCATGTGTTCAACTGTCAATGGCCATGAGATCATGTGGAAACAAATAACATCTTCCTAGTTAAGACAGAGTGTTTATATTTTGATATAACTATGGAAGATAATATTTTGTACTTGTATTGGTCAAACCTAGAGAAGGTTATTGTAATCTTATTGTATGAATTGTCTTGAAAGCAATTGTTGTTTTATTTTTATCCTTATTGTAAAAGTCAAAATGGACCCTCTTAGGGTTTCATCTTTTCATTATTGAAGTTATGTGTACAAATAGAGGTCAAGTTCCCCTAATTTTTATACACACACAATTCTCCTTCTCTTTTGTATTTGGAGCATATAGAAGGATGTCTAGTGCAGAAGGTCTTGGTTTCTTGGTCTTTGGTATTTTGGTATTGGTCTATTTGTGGAGAGATATAACGTGAAATTGTACTGTTTGAAAGAATCTGTATTGAAGAATTAGTTGTTGGGTTTTCTCCCCCATGAGGGTTTCCCAGGATATATCTTGTGTTCTATAATTTTTTTATTTTTCAGTGCTCTTATTACATGAAATTATTAATGAATGTTAAAGAATATAATTGTAACTTCTAAAATTATAACAAGTAGTAAGTTGGGTAATGTTATAGTATGGTATCATAAGCAATTTGATAGGTAATGGGGATGTTACATTGTGGTATCAAAGCAGTTTGGTAACAGGGATGTTACATTGTGGTATTAGAGAAGTTTGGTAATGGGGATGTTACAAATGACAAGTCAATAAGACTAAAGGAATCCTTGAAGGGGTGTACTAAAGAGAAGAAACACCAATTGGAGGAGTTGTTACAAGAATGCAAAGTATTTTTCTAGGATCCTAAAGGGCTACCACCCAAGAGGGATGTGGAGAAAAAAATATAGTTATTTCTATACTACCCATTATTGAATGTTTGGATGTATAGATGGTCCATTCTAGAAGAAAATGGAGTGAAGCAACAATTGCAACAGTTGTTGGAGTAGGGTGTGATTCAAGCAAGTACCTCACCTTGTGGGCCACCCATAATAATTGTGCCCAAGAAGGATAGCACTTGGAGAATGTGTATCGATCACATGGTATTGAACAATATTATACTGAAAAATCGATACCCTCTTTCAACGATCGATGATTTTTTGGACTAGCTGCAGCGTGCCAAGTACTTCACTAAGCTAGATTTGAAATTAGGATATCACCAGGAATGAGTCAAACAAGAATATACCTTGAAGATTTCCTTCAAGGCGAGGCAAGGTTTGTATGATTGGTTGTTCACGGAATTCGGTTTATGCAACACACCAACTACATTTATGAGAATAATGAAAGATGTTTTACACCCTTATCTAGATTAATTTTTTATCTTTCATTTGGATGATATATTGGTTTATAGTTCTACATAGGAGGAGCACATATAACAATTTATGCAGGTGATAGAGACTTTGAAGAATCATCAGCTACAAGCCAATATCATGAAATGCGAGTTTTCTCAGTAGTCTTAATTTTATTTTGGGTATGTGATTAGTGGATGGGAGCTCAAGATAGATCCCATGAAGATGGAGACCATCTTGAAATGAGTAGTTCCTAGAAATTTCACTGAAGTTAGGAGTTTTGTTGGGGAAACACAATACTTTTAGAAGTTCATAGCTTCATTTGTAGAATTAGTTTCACCACTCCATGCCATAACATCTAGTGGTAACAGTTTCAAGTGGTGGAAGAATCAATAGAAGGCATTTGATGAGCTAAAAAGAAAGATCAATCAAGCACTAGTGCTTGCACTACCAAACTTGCATAAGCCCTTCGAAGTGGAGACAAATGGATGTGGGTATTCCATGGAAGCAGTACTAATGTAGGGAGGAAGACCCATCTGATATCATTCTGAATTATTTCATGGGGTGGTTCTCAAATACCCTACATATGACAAGGAGCTCTATGCCTTGGTACAAGCTGTCAAAAAGTGGAAGCACTATATAATGGGAAAGGAGACCATCATAAACACATATCACTAGCCAATATCACATTTTCAAGCCCAAAGTAAGCTACAACAAACCATACATTACAAGTAGATGGGGTTTTAATATCAATTTCATTTGGTCACAAAGTATAATAAGGGTGGCACAAGTAAGTTTGCATTCATGCATTCATGACCACCCACATCCAATATTACAACTTTGGGAACTTTGATGGACATGGATGATTTTAACCATAACACATATAAAGAGTCATACAAAGAATATGACTTCAAGGAGGTGTTTCAGTAGTTGCAAGTCCAAATTAATATATAAGAAGGTGATGGAAAGGTTGACTATCATTTCCATAATGGTTTACTCTACAAGCTCAACAAACTCTATGTTCCTAAAGGTGAACGATTGAATCTTATTGGAGAGGATCAAACCTCTAAGGTTGTGGGAAATTTTAGAATTTGGGAAGATAGTTTCCAACTTACAGAGGTATGTGTATTGGCAACAACAAGAAGTAAGGTCTGTACCATCCCTTACATTTACCCACTCAACCTTGGGAAAACATTTGCATGTATTTTGTGGGAGGGTTATCAATAAACTGGAAGGGATACTATTATTTATTTGTGGTATTTGATAGGTTCAACAAGATGTGCTTTCCCATGCCTTTTAAAAATACAATCAATAGACAAGAAGTAGCAAATAAGTTCTTTGGATAGGTTTTCATGCACTTTGGGATACCATTGATCATCATCTCATATAGACATACAATATTTCTTGGTACATTTTGGACTACATTGTAGGAGAATATGGACACTAAGTTGAATAGGTATATAAAATTGCATCCACAAACAAATGGGTAGACATCAGTAGTAAAAAAGACTTTGGTGCAACTTTCGAGAGGTTACAATCATAAGCATCCAACACTTGGGATGGAAATTTGATCTATATACAAAAATATTATAATAGATCAGTCCACACCTTTATTGGTATGTCACCTTTTGAAACTTTCTTTGGGTATTTTCCACCTTCACCCTTAGATGTTGTATATGGACAACAAGGAGGAGTGAGGGAGGAACTCACATGAGATGCATTAAAAGTAGAATTGATTTTTGAGAATATTAGACAGATCCATTTGTAAGTACAAGAGACACTAAAGAAGTCATAGGAAAAGTACAAGGCTAGACATGACCAACACATAATAGAGAGAACATTTAGAGTGGGAGAAAAAGTATGGTTACAACTGAATAAGTTGGAAATGTTGAAGGGTCCTAGTAAAAAAATCAAGGCTCTATGGTATGGCCCTTTTGAGGTATTGTGAAAGGTGGGAGCAAATTCCTACAAAATCAATCAACCCCCATACATGTGCATTTAATTAGTAGTGAATGTGGTGAATCTAAAACTCTATGAGCCTTTCATGTTGGATTAGGAGGAGGATTAGTTCCTACCTTCCTGTTTTCACAGGGGAAAACCTAGGGTCCAATGCTACAACAACACACAAAAAAAACCCTAGCTATAGGCCCTTTCAGCAACACCTGCGAAGTAGATGAAGTCTCACTCGAGGTAGAGGTAGGGGAGGTTGTAGAACTCATATGTATGCAACCTTATCTGGGACACAAATATGTGATTCTAACACTTGACAGAGAACTCAACAGTTAACATTCATCAATATTCAGTCTCAGTTACAATGCGATTAAACCCTAATTATAGAGTATCACAGTATTCAACTAGATCTAGCATCTAGCAGCACTTAGCACGATGAAACAGATTAGATCTAGCAAATTCAAGCATTAAGCATATGTATATTAGTTATATATAACATCCATCCATATTATTAATCACTAAGCATCAACAAATCATTCATCTATATCAAAGTACTAAGCAAGTAAATACATAAGCACATCAATACATCGCACAAAGCATAGAAACACAACATGTACGTGGTTCACCCCCATCCTAGGGATACATCCACCAATTATTCTCTTATTTATTATCTTCGTTCAATTCACAGGGCCATAAGACACACTCCTCATAGGACAGAATATCTGCGCGCAACTCACTAGATCTTTCTTCCCCGAGTTAGGTCACAGCACAAATCCTTCCACAGTCTATTACAACCACTTGTGCTTAGTTGTGCAAGTATCACACAGTATGCACAAAGAACTTACAACTCTTGATCACACATAACCAACTCTAGCACTTATACATTTGCATCTCTATCTTCTCACTACATTGCCTCGCATCTACTTATACATACAAAATAGGCCTAAGCATGGGTAAATCCATGGGCTGAAATCTCATAACATAATCATGAATCCAAGAAAGGGCCCTAAATGGAGCCAAGATCCCATGATCTCCTCTTCATATTGCGCTCCACATGCAATAGCCGATCAAAGTCCAAAAATAGGTCAAACATGAAAAAGGATCCTCAAAACTTGGTCAAAGGCCAACATGCCCCCAACACTCACCTGTGGCTCATCCCGAGTCACTCTGATCTAACTAGTTTTGCTTCGAAAGACTCGATCTTGGCTCAAGATACTTCAACTTGTTGTTGTTCTAGGGCCTCTTGTTCAGCAAAATCTTGTATGATTGCTTCATTGATAGGTCCCTCTAGGCGTTGTTCAGCTGCAGTGACAACTTGCTTCAGTTCCGCTTCTTGGCCTTCGATCTCTGTGAACATTTGGTAAGAATTATCTTGTACAGGTTGGAGCCTCTAAGTAACTTACATGACATTTCTCTGGATAGTGTGGACTTGCTGCTGAGAAGTACGCTAATCCTAGGATCACTTCATCCATTCCACAACTGACAGGGGATTCAACTATGCCTGTATCATTTCTTCTTGATACTTCGCCTCTTGGAGCTTCAACTCTAGTGCCTTCATCTCTAGATTCTTAGTGAGTTTCTCATAGGTCTGGGCACTGTGATCAATGTGTTTCTTACATTCCATGGAAAGGGCCTTTATTCGCTCAACTGCGCTTCGAGCAGTTTCTTCTCTTTGGTCCCTCAGATCCTGCAGGGTGATGTGCACTGTGCGAATCTCTAAGTCTGCTATTTGTTGTTGTAGCTATTGGATATCTTCTGTGAGCTCCTCTAATTTATGTTGACTTGGTCTTCTTCTTGTGGATTTAATCCTGTCACAGAGCGGAGTTCTCTTCTGACTGCTTCTTTCACTTCGCGTTTCTCTACGAGCAACTGTTCTTTTTCTTGTTGCATCTGTACTTTCTCTTCTTCAAAATTTGCATAAAGAGAAACCTTCTCCTGCTCTACAACTCTATGTTGTTCTATGAGTACGCCTTGCACTTTCTTCAAGGCCTAGGTGGTTTTTTCTGTTTCTTCTTGTGCTTGACGAAGGCGAGCATACTGTAGTTCTTGCGATCTCTTAGGTTGAAGTCACTAAACTTCAATGCTGTGATCTTGTCTTTTTACACTCGAACTGTGTATATACCCTTTGGGAGGTATGAAGTAACCATGGAGTAATCAAAATCTCATGGTATGCTATCTCAACTCACCACGTTGGGCAAAGGCGGGATATAATCAAGCAATATATTCAGGATCAACTTTGCATTTTCTAGGTCATCTCTATCTTTGGCTCTCTTTTTCATTCATGGTTGGCATGATCTGGCTCTGCGAGTATTCGACGGAGAGGCTTGCACTCCTCTTGTCAATGATGCTTGAATACTTGTAAACATTTCTCTTTCAGACATTACTCTTTCATTCGTTAGGTCAATGAGAACTTCTTCGACAATTTTCTCTACAATGCTAAGCTCGTCTGGCATGCACACTCGTGGTTTAATATATTGGGTTTGAAGAGTAACTATTCAATGCAAAGGGATGAATGGTAATAGAATGATGATCACTATGTAAAATCAACTAGTCTGCGGGCTTAGATTCACGTTTAGAAAAAGTGTTCTCGTTGCGTGGCACGACGAGATAAATAGATAACTTGGCATTAGATCTGTTGCAACAGGTGATAAGCCTTCATTAACTCAATTATGTCTATTATGGCACGGTCCCAATGGTCTGATGACAATCTTTTTTATCATAAATTCCTTTCTACCTATTCGATCCATCGGTCTAATGGTTATACTGTCCCCAATGGCTATATTGCTTCACCATGGCGAAGTGCCATGTGACATAGTTCTGACATCTCGACGAAGTTCCAATTTTGCAAATTTTCCTTCTGCGAAGTTCCCTCTAGAACATTTTGTAACTTTTTGATCTTAACTCTATTCTTACTTAGTTTTATAGCCTTCTTTCCGGTGAGCTTCGTCTCAGAATTCCTTTTTCCATTATGATTCTTATCTTCCTTCAGCAGATTAACTTCTCGTTGGTGAGATTCTTTCCTATAATTCAAGGTTAATACTTCATTTGTATTTGGAATAGGTACTTCAATCTTCTGTGGTTTTTCTAGTGTTCTTGTAGCTTCGACATCCAAATCTCTAGTCTTAAATAGCTTCTCTTGGTTCTGTTGTTCTTCAATCAAGTGTGTGATCCTCCTAGTCATGAAATATTTTAACTCTTTCTTCTTTTTCTCCAAGATTTCTTGTTCTTTTCTCCTGATCTGATCTCCTTCAGTTCAAGGTTTTCCTAGTAACATAGAAAATGGAGCGTTGTTCTCAATAAATTTAACAAGTTCAAATTATTCCTCCGTCGAAGTTCCATAAGAACTCATAGATATCTGGGTGAGATTTACACATAGGTTTATCAACTTTCCTCTGAATAAACCTATTCCTCCCAATGAAGGAATCATAGCAGGATTTCTTATAATTTCCCAAGTTCTTTTTGTCATGATATTCACATGTGTTTCCTCATCCAGAACACGGTCAATTTTGAAGTCTCATATTCTTACTTCAATGTATTCCTTTTCTTTGAATATCACTAATAAATTAATATGTCTGTGGTCATTCAGGGTTTCTTTCATCTGTAGCAATACTTTTTCTAATTCTTTCTGGGGTTCTTCCATAATCTCAGTTGCTTGAACTTTCTCAAGGTCTACTTGTCTCATACTCATACTTTCAACTTTAGCAATCATTCTAGGAAAATCCAAAACTTGATGGTCCATATCTTTGCAACAGAGGAAACTAGGTCTTCTTCTAAGGAATTCCTTAGCAACATGTCCTCGTCTTCTGCAACTGTAACAAAGGGTTATTCCTCTCTTTCTCTTAAATGATCCCCAACCTTTCCTGTACTGCGCTTTAGGATCATGGTAGCTAACCTAAAAAAAATTCTTTCTAGGATCTTGCATCCATTTGTTAGTCCAAGCATTCTCTCTATGCATAGGTATAACATATCTTTCAATATCCTTATCAGATCTACTCATATCAAATCTTCTTTCTTCTATTAGTGCCCTAGTTTTTAAGCTAGGACAAGTCTTATCAAACATACTTAGATCCATACTTTAGAAGTAAAAATTTTCACTAATCTTATCTTCAGCAGAGAACAAAGCTTCCAGATCTAAAACATTTCATTATTCTTACCTCCATCAGAGAACAAAGTGTTCAGATCTTACCTCTTTTCTTTAGATAAGACTTATTTTCTTAGCACAAAGCTTCACACATCAAGTAGAATACTGCACACTAGAGCGACATATCTACGTATAGATATTTCAAAATTTTAGGTCATATATTTGCACAAAGCTTCTTTTTCCTCAGTTCCCAGCAATCACAATTCCAGGTCCCAACAACAGAACCATTTGTTGGCATGGGGGTAGACCCAGGGTTCAATGCACCAACAAAACCCTAACTATCGGCCCTTTCAGCAACACATGCGAATCAGATGAAGTCTCACCTGAGGTAGAGGCAGGGGTGGTTGCAGGACCCATATATATGAAATCTTAGTTGGGACATAGATCTATTATTCTAATACTTGATAGAGCACTCAACAGTTAACATTCATCAATATTCAATCTCAGTTATAGTGCGGTTAAACCCTAATTACAGAGTGTCACAGTATTCGACCAGATATAGCATCTAGCAACACTTAGCATGACGAAACAGATCAGATCTAGAAGATTCAAGCACTAATCATATGTATATTAGTGATATCTAACATCCATCCATATTATTAAGCACTAAGCATCTACAAATCATTCACCTATATTAAAGTACCAAGAAAGTAAACACATAATCACATCAATACATCTAACAAAGCATAGCAACAAAGCATGTACGTGGTTCACCCCCACCCTGGAGCTACAACCACCAATTATTCTCTTCTTTATTATATTCATTCAATGCACAGAGACATAAGACCCACTCCTCATAGGATACGATATATGTGCGCAGCTCGCTATATCTTCCTTCCTCGAGTTAGGTCACAACATGAAGCCTTCCGCGACCTTTTACAACCACTTTCACTCAGCTCTGCAAGTCTCGCATAGTATGCCCAAAGCACTTACAACTCTTGATCACACAGATCCAACTCTAGAACTTAGCGATTCATATCTGTATCTGCTCACTACATCACCTAACATCTATTTATACATACAAAATAGGCCTAAACATGGGTAAATCCTTGGGCCGAAATCCCATACCCATTACATAATCCTGAATCCCAAAAAGGGCCCTAAAAGGGGCTGAGATCCCACGATCTTCGCTTCGTCTTGCGCTCCACCTTTGACAGCCTATCGAAGTCCCAAAATATGTCAAACATGACCAAGGATCCTTGAAACTTTGTCAAGGGCCAACACTTCCATAGATGACTTAACATCAAATTCTCAAGAAAAGTTGAAAGATGACACATTTTTGCAGAAGCAGTCCAGAACTACAAGACAAGGGAAACATGACCTTTTCTAGATTGGGTTCAAAGGAAAACTTCCAAGCAAAGAAAAGTGGTACTCCAAGGAGAAGGTAGAGGAAAAATTACCTTAGCTCATTTAGTAAAGATTTTGGGGACCAAAAGCATATCTAAATGGGGATCCATGATCCATATTGGATCATTGTATTGTTTTTCATCTATATCAATCCTTTCAGAGTGAAAATAATCGGAGGGATAACCTTTCAAGGCCCTTTTAGTAGCATGTCTTAGTTTGGAAAATTAGGGTCCAAAACATTCTAGAGCCATTTTTGGGCATCAAACAAATTTTTTGGGCGTTAAAAAATTCCTAACATAGCTTGGGCCTCGTGAACTATTCTACACCTCGATATCTTTCCAACAATGTAAAAATCACATCAATTGGAGCTCGTATGCAAAAGTTATGCCTCCCACAAGTTGACCTACCGTGTTGACCACCATGGTATGTGAGGATGCCACGTCAACCCCCATTACTCATGCATATGGGGCTAGCCATGTGAGAGATTTTAATAAGATTCTAGAAGGTTCAAAATCCTACCACAATTGAGGGTTGAGGAAGTCAAAAACCTATCCTTAGATGGCTATTGAGCTGTTTTAAATACCGAGCCACTAGGAGGAGAAGTGGTTCCATTCTTTTGCAATGTATCTTGTTCCATAATTGTTGAGAAAAACATTTGAGAGCGGTATTTTGTGAACATAACAGAGGAGGAGAGATTTTGTAGTATCCATACATGTCATAGTTCAAAGGAAACTCCACAGAGAGTACCTCTTTTTTTATACTTGCATCATTTCTGTACTGGAGAAAAGAGAGCAGAATAGCCTCACCTTCTAGCTGAGTTTTTTTCCATATTGGTTTCTTGGGTCATATCTTGTGTTTATTTGTGGATGGTGTAATTCTATTTTATTGTTCTCTAATTTTCACATTTTATCTATTTTATCAGTAACTAAATATTCACAAGATCTACAGGAAAATTAACCTTAATAGTAAAGATTTATGTATTTTATTAGATATGTCGTGACAAATGGTTCCACAGTAGTTTATAGATCATTCATTGTACCTAAATACTATAAACACATGGTAAAAAGTAATACTACTCAATGATAAGGATTTGAATCTTAAAAGTGACATAAAAAAGTTGTTGAGAAAAGAGGAGTCAATAAATTTTCTCAATGGAAGTACTCATATTCGGACAATCCACTTAAATACCAAAAATAACTCATATTTTAGACAACCCACTTAAATAAAAATAGTAACTTCTTAAGTAGTCAAAGTCCTAATTTTGTTATTATCTTTTACATAAAATGAAAAAAAAAGCAATATTTTAGGTCATTCAGTGAATTACGATTAAAGTAAATAACTATGACTATCTCTTTATAGTATTCTTGACTATATAATCTATATAAAAATAAAGTTTATATTATTATAATAAATATTTTAATAATAATTTATTTTTACTTTGTACTATGATGATGATGATGATAATGATTAATGTCCACTAAGACTGAATTGGTCTACGAGGGTAAGTGATTACTTGTGATTCTTTAGAATTTTGTTTCTTTGCTCGAAAAGAATTAAGAGAAGCTTTCCAAGATCACCATACTTTTTTTGAGTTAAGAGGTTAGGAAGGTTGGTAGTGTGACAAATATTTTGAAAATGAGATCTAATATGGGTATAGGAACATAGTTACCAACTTAACGAGAACTTTGTAGAGCTCTCGTTTTGGGGGGGATCAAGTTTTTTATTTCATTTTTAAAAATGGTGCTACCGGTAGAAACCCCCTCCCTTTTTAGGTGTTTTTTTGATATTTTAGATTTTCTGATACATAAGGTTTCCACTTTTTTTTTTAAATGCTTGTTTTTTCATTTATTTTCAAATTATTCAACTTTTTTTTTTTTCTCAACGATTTATTTTCATCTATTTTCAAACTTTTCTATTTTGTTTTTTATTATTCAATGGTTTTTTTAATCATATTTTCATGCTTCATCCAATGTTAAAAATGTTGTACACCATTTATTTATTTTAAATTAATATTTTCATGTAATTATGTGTATGGTTCCATACTTTTTAAATATAGTGGAAAATATCATTTTTAACACATGTTTTTACCTTTTTTTTTTGTTTGTTAATTTGTGCCGGACTTGTTGGCTACACGATTAACCTGTGGCTTGAGAAACCGCGACTCAGGGGCATCTAAACCGTCAAAATAACCCGGGTATCGCACCCGGCCTGAGCCACACCAACCCTTAACATGGTTGGATTTTTTGTCCACGCAAGTTTCGAACCGGTGACTTTAACAACACGGAGTGGCTTAGCAACACACTCCCTCACCGAATGTTCTACACCTCGGGGACAACACATTTTTTTACCTTTACTTCAATACATAAAAAATAATTATAGTTAAATAACACTATTTTAAAATATTTAGAAAAAATATAATTAATTTGTTT
>JZKD02S0743198.1:916303-929604 GCA_000966675.3 Picea glauca
TTGTATACCTTGGAGTGATCAGATGAAGTGATAATATGGGGCTAAATACAGGTGATCAAGGGTATAATAATGGCAAAAAGAATGGCAAAAAGGGTACATTGTGTGGTCCTAACAACCACAGGGTATGTTTTTGCTATAGGTGGAACAATAGTAAGTTGCATTTCGAAACTACAAAAGGTTGTTTCACTTTCAACAACAGAGGCAGAGTATGTTGCTGCTACAGAGGCTAGCAAAGAGATTATTTGGTTACAAAGCAAGGATGATTTTAAGAATGGAAAATTATTTTAAAATGTAGAAACCTTGGCGATCTTACTAATCCTTCATATGCCAACTATAAAATGTTTGGAGATATTTTTGTAAAATTATTCAAATTTATAAGTATTTTATATAGTTTGTATAAACTTTTGGCTATTTTTAAGGTAAAATAATTTTGTCCTACATAATTTGAGTGAATCATTTTTAGAATAACGAATCATTTTACGAGAAAAAACATGGAAAATTAGCACATGAGCGAAATTTAGCCCCATGTTACAGAGGTTTATGGAGGAAATGGGAAAGAAGTAGGAGAATAATAGGTTGTATTGTGACAATGAGAGTGCCATTCATCTTGAAAAGAACTCAACCTTCCATTCGAAGACTAAGCATATATAGTTGAGGTACCATTTCATACGATCTTTCTTGGAAGATGGACATTTGAAGTTGGAAAAGATACACACTAGCTAGAATCCTGCAAACATGTTAACAAAGGGAGTAACCAGGGAGTAACTAAGTTCTTTCTCAGTTTCAGTTGGTCTTCAAGAATGAAGATGAAGATGAGAAATTTTCCAGGTTCATGATTTTTCAGAGTCCAACATATACAACAGTGGTGGATTTGTTGAGATCAGTCTCCAAGTGGGAGATTGTTGGTTGTGGAGCCTGATTATCTTTCTGATTCAGAGGTATTTTGTTTCTCACCTATATTTATACCCCATTAAGTATTGACACCCTAGAAGTATGTAAAATATTCCACGCGAGGGAGTGAAAAGGGGGGTTACCCCCTCTACGGGGTCCAGGGGCAAGTGGGCCCCTGGAAGGGGTTTGGGGGCGAAGCCCTGGAAGAAAAAATTGCCTTGTAAATGTATATTGAAATTTCATTGTAAATCTGAACCATCATTATAAGGTCCCACATCTAATAGTATAAATTGTGTTAGGTTTTCTTTCCCTAAAAGGAAACCCTCTATTATGAGGGAAATGTATTGTGTCTATGCATTATGGTGAATATTGTATTTTGAGATATGAGACTGTGAGAGAAAGAAGAGGAAGTTACAATGGGTTTGTTGTAGGTTGTATCCCTTCATTTGTTGGATAATAATAAAGGAAGGACCTCGCAATTTCGTTGGTGGACGTAGCCCACACTGGGTGAACCACGTAAATTTGTGTCTGCATTGTATTATGTATCTTAAGTGTTTTGTTTTTGTATTTGTTTTATTTTATTGCTCCACGGTCCTGTTTTTCTAACAAAGAATACCAATGATATGTTATATTATGATTACCTAAGTTTAAGCTTGAAGAATCCAAAGTTCTCATCTTATGCAATGAAATTGAAAGGGTATTTGAGGCGAGAAAAGGAATCTATTAGAGCTTGGAAGACTCGGGTTAAGAGGCTAGAATCAGAAGGCCCCCAAGGGGTGAAATCCTCATTGGATTGAAAAGAAAAATTAATTCAAAGTTTGAAGAAGAAATTTAAAATGTATGCTACAGATCATCCACAAACAAAAGAATTGGTTGCTCTAGAATAGGAAAATGAAACACTTCGTCAAGAGGAATTGGACTACAAGGCTAGGGCTATGTAGCTACAGCGAGAAAAGGTGAAGTAGTCACAAGAGAAGACAAAATTGATAAACAAGGTTGTAGTTGTACCTCCTGTTGCAGAAGTTGGGCCAAACACGAAAGGACTTGTCTAGGCTATGTCACAAGTTAGATTGAAAGAAGGAGAAATCAAAGGGATAAAAGGAAGCATAGAGAAATTGAAGCAGGAGATGCGGGCAAAGGATGAAAGAATGTCTCAATTTCAAAAGGAGAATGAAGTCCTGTCGGAAAGGATAGATAAGTTGAATACGATATTAAGAGGCAAAGGAATGTTGCAAGGGGTCAAGCATATAATATGGGACTCTATAGTTGTTGAATCTACCAAGTTTAGACTATATTTGAATTTCATATATGATAAATATAGCATAGCCACCACAGCCAGAAGCAGGTGCACCATTGTGAATGAGAGTTTAGCAAAGAAACCATCAGAATGGGCCCAAAACGCCATAAATCTACTCAAATCCATTCCTACTGCAGGCCTTCAGACTATTGGAGTTAAAGACAGAACTACATTGATTATTTGGGTGAGGAGGGTTATTGCTAAACATAACCTATTGAAATCAGTTCAAACCAAGGCAACACAAAAGGAACAAAGTGTGCAAGAGTTCAAGGATTTGTTTGAAGAATTGTTTATCAAAGGCCTCCCACCATTTTTGGATGGAAAGGGAAAATTGTATGATCAAGAAGAATACAACTCTCACCTCACTCAGTGCAGAATGGATCACTTCAAGTTCAAAACCCTGGAGGAAAATCTAAAAGGAGCTACACTAGTTGAGAATCTTATTACAAACTTTGAGATTTTGAATCAGTTCAAAGCAGTTAAAACTGGACTACCAGTCATGACATATGCTTTCTGCATTGACTGGGAGATACTAATCGAAGAAATGAGTCAATTACAGATTATGATATCCCTTCTGACTTGCAATGGAAGGAGATAGTACGACTGAGTAAGACAAAGTGGAGTTTTCTAGGGTCCAGTAGATGATGTCTAGATGTCACTGAAGATGGCAGATCACATGGAATACTAGAGAAGAGCAAGTGGCAAGGAAAGAAACTGAAACACCAGAAGAGCCAGAATCCATATTATGAAACATGTTCTTGTTAATTTTTGTAATTGGTTTCAAACCAAAACTATCCATTGTAATTATTTCAATCAATTTTGAAACCGAAATGGTTCACTTTAATCATTGTAATAAGTTTCAAACTGAAGGATTTCAACTTGTATAAATATTAGGAGTTCCAAATGTATTAGGGGTTGGCAAAAGTGCAAGGGTACAATTTTAGTTATTCGAAACTTGAATGTAATTTTCTGAAGCTGAATAGAATACACATGCATAAATATTGAAGTTTCCATGAAAATATTCTAATGGTGCTGATATGAGTTTTGTCTCCTCTCTTTGTATGTATTTTCTGTATTTCCTATATTTATGATTTCATTTTTATTGTCTTTTGTTTAAATTGGATAGTCAAAGGCCCAAAATTTATCTTGTGATGCTCTCGGATGAAGCAATTTAAGTTGTGTTAAATTCTTCCTAAATAATTCAAAATTCATTTATTTAATGTTGTGATGTAGTTATATGTTTTTATTTTCTTCCTACACTCTGCAAGTTTACATCTACAACTCAGATTTATCGCCTCATTTATCCTTTATCCTCTGGAGAGTTCTACCGACCAATGAGTGCTTCCATTCATTTTAGAAATTTGAGTCCATATCCCTAAGTGTCCCTCCCCTTTCTTGGAAAAAAATTTATAAAAAACCCTTCAAAACAATAAAGCCTAGGCATTGATTTGTTAAAAAAAAATCATCTATTAAAGAACAAGTGACAAAACAGATCCGTCTCAGAGGTGAGTAGGCTAGTACCCAACTTTAAATTTGGTTTGTAGGTTACCTCTGTCATTTTTTTTATCAGCTGAACAAATTTACAGAGTGCTAATAGGAAACACCAATTTTTTGTTTGAGGTTTTATTTTAAAGTTGTTTTGAGCAACCATTTGATCCTTTAAGCCCATGCTTGAAAAATTTGTAATTTTGACTCGGTTACAAAAAATGGTGCTACTGGTAGCACCACTTTTTGATCTGGGGGTTGATTTTAAAGATTGTTTGAGAAGCCATTTGATCCTTTAATACCATGCTTGAAAAAAGTTGTAATTTTGACTCGATTACAAAATATGGTCCTACCGGTAGCACCATTTTTTGATTTGGTGGTTGATTTTCATGTTTTTTTATGAAATAATATGGGTTTTAAGGGCTAGAGTTCTTGTTTTGAGGTCATAGTTCTCATTACGTTGGTAACTATGTTTAGACTAGACAATCTAAGAGAAAGTGTTTTTCATCTTCAACCTTATTAGTGTCAGAAAGGTGACACACTATTTCATCCCATGGAATTTTAGGAATTGGCCAATGCCTAGTTTCACTACGAAGCTCATAAGAATTTGTTCTTATCTTAGAAATGTTTTTTTTTATTTACACTTGGAAGAACAAATAGATAATTTTGATCTTCTAGATTAGGGTTGATTACATCCTTATAATACCTTAATTTATTTTTTCCTCTAACTCTTTATCACACCACATTTTCTCCTTAAATTTTGATTTGACGATTTTTTTAATAGTATTTTTATTCTGAAAAATGGTGTCTTCCATGATTCCCCAATAGTTTATCCAACACTGGGCATATTTTATGCAATCCTCTCTTGAGTCGATGGTGGTTACTACTGGATTTTGAAGCAATTTTAGGAAGCCTCTTGTCTTCCATGTTGTTTAACTTATTCTTATAGATTAGGTATCTAGTCATAGCTATGCTCTCAATAGGGGAGAGGCTTGTTTCTAAGAGGAGGATGGGACAATGCATATTTCCTTGAATTTTGAGATTATATTTTATAAAATTATTTTGTATTTTCTCTATCTTTCTCCAATATTCACGAGAGATACTAAAACCCCAGACTTCACATCCATAAAGAATAACAGGTGTAACAAGAGTCTCAAAGAGGAGTTTATTCTTATCCCAACTCCAAAGATCAGTTGATTTACAATTGTTTTCAAGCCCACAATAAGATTTCCATACCCCAATAGTCCTTTTCTCAATGCTATAATTCCAATTGATCTTTTGGTGAATATCAATTCCAAGATATTTGTATGAAGTCACTTCCTCCAAGTTGTTGTTGTCATATACAAAGGTATCATTGTAATACTCATGTTTCCCCCAACTTGTAATTAATCATTAATTAGGATTACCATGCTCTGACATAGGAACAATGTAAATGCATTTTTTTTAGATTGTTAATGACTAAATATCGAGGGTGAAGCCTTGAAGTATTGGCCATGATATCACTAGGGGAAATAATGGGAAAAATATAAGAGAGGGTTTATTATGTCAAATGACCCCAAATTTCCCCTTATTGGGAATAATAAACCCCCTTCGAATCCCAAGGAGAGGAATCCGTTAATGAAGGAAGGACTGGTGGTTGAATAATCAACCACCCCCATGAATGGAAGCATGGTCTGACTGAAGAATGTCAGCCTAAAGTACTGCAAGGTTTGGAAGACCAAGCTGACTCGAGTTCCTTCTGACAAAAGGAACATGATAGATCAAGAACCATCTTGGGAAAAGATATACAGAAAATAGAGGCAAGGAGAAGACACATGAAAGAGGAAGAGTGTGTGAGGCTTTGTAGAGAGAAGGAGAGACACCAGAAAAGAGCACTTTCACAGAGGGGAACACACAACCCAGATATGAAAAATAAAAGAGAAAGGTCATGAGTTTGATGTTGAGGAAGCATCTGATAAACCTTACAGGTTTGTTGTGAAAAAGAGAGCATATCTGAGAAATGACATAAATTTCCTTGGTGATATCATGGCTTGGAACGAGGGTGGCGAGAATGCTAAGAGTGAATTCCTATGAGCCTATGCTTGGGTGGAAAGGTGAATAGCCACAATCAGTTGGTTGGTTCTATCTTGTAATAGATAAGTACTTATTATTCCCTATGCACTTAAATTGGAATGTATGATTTGAATATTTGTGTTTGTGACTAAGATTTGTAGTGTTTGATTCATAAGAAAAATGCTTAATGTTATTATGTAAACTGCCGACTTCAAATGGTTATAAGATGATCAGTGTGGCCTCTGGGATGTTTGGGAAATCTTCAAGGTATTCTTCCGAGGGATGAACTTCACATTACAAGAATCAGAGAAGACTCAACAGGACTACTACGGTTTTGTTGATCCTTCGAAAGTGCCTTTCCTCATGTTAGAACCTATGTTCTGTGAGTGGAGGGCACTTCCTTCAAACCAGTAGCCTAAATGTTGAGTGTACCCCTGAACCTTGATATGGTTCCATATTACCCAGGGTTAGAAACCCCTCACTAATCCTGAAATGAGTGAAGTTGTTCTGACTTTGGAACTCCGGGAATTTAGATCTTTGGGACATATGAATTCACAACCTTCAAAAATAGCTGAAGGTCAAAGTGATGAATTGATGAGAGCCATGGATATGGGAATCCATTAGGGATCTCTCTCTCATTCGTTAGATTGAAACTAGTGATGAGGGTAGCACTAAGTACTTCATTGAATTTCCACTTCGGAAGAATAGGAGTCATTTAATGCCAAAACTTCCGAATGTCAAAGTTGTGAAGTAATGTGAACCATTGAGGAACACATGTCTACATATCAATGACTATCCGAAGGTTTGGATATTTGGCAGTATCAAAGTGTAAACATAAGAACATGTGATTTTCCCCAAGTCTCTGCAAGCTGGATTAAATCCTGACCATGAAAATTAGGTGCACATGGAAATAGATCGGGCATGGTTCGAAGTTCGAAGCTTTATAAGGAATATGGAAGTTACATGTCGAACTCTTGAATGCCAAATCTATGAAGTGGCGTGGATCGTCAATCCTCATATCCTTTGATATACTTCTCAATCGTTGATCTAAGGACTTCGTGGAGAAACCCTCTTAACTACCCAACCAACCAGGACACATCATTGAGTGACACGTAGACCCCTCTCATCCTCTGTCAAATGTTGTTCATTGGAATAGGTAGATTGGATGAGAGGCTATGTGGTAGGAGATCCTATAATTTGTAGAATCGACACTCCGGAGGAACTTGTACAAGATTATTCAAAGTATGAATACTCCCTAAGTCACTAACGACGGAGTAAATCTCTACCATTGACAGGTAGAGGACACGTGGTGCTAGATCCTATAGTTTGGATACTTGGCACTCTGGGGGATTCGAGATGTTGTGAGATGATAAGCTCTGAAGCCCAGTGAAGCAAAGAAATGATATTCATGGATCTATGGAACCACGTGGTTGGATATTGAACGTGATATATGAAGTATGTTAGAATGTTTCTCATCTAGGGTTAGTGTGGCTCAGTGACGTCATCCATGGTGAATTAGACCTACAACCAAGGTGCCATGTGTCACTAAGATATGGACATTTTACAGAACCCTTATGCCTATTAAAGCATGACTTGTGTCACCCCCTAATGAGGGAATGTGTCACCCCTGGCTCTTGCTATGTGTCAACCTTTGGTATGTGTTGTAAGTTTTAGACCTGTGAAGTAAGTCCATGCATATAGGTTCTTAAGAAAAAAAAAAATTAATCAATGGCTCATACACAATACACAGAGATTTATACCGGAAACCCTCAACCAGGGAAAACCTTTCTTATATTCATTATATCAAATTTCACTATTCACCATACAATATATACAATTTTTTTAGGTATTCCATAGATACCAAAACCCTAATCCCTTAATCTGGGATTAATTTAGAAAACTGCTAAAAATAGCAAAAACCGCCCAAAAAAAAAATGGGGCACTTCCCTGAACGCTGCACATAACCAGGGGGGGCATACATGTCTGCCCCTAGGACCCCCCTAGGAAAATCTTGGCGCACACAACACAAAGAGAACTACTAGATGGATTGTCAGATGCAGTTGTCAAATCTGACATGCCCACACACACATGCAAATAATATAACACATACCCAACATTCTCCCACTTGTTGTTTTATTTGCATCCAAGGGCCCATGGGATTATATAGTCAACAATATAGGGTAGCAATTCCCATTGTTACTCTACACCAGGAGAACTTTTCTATGCTCACAGACTTTGTCAATGAATCTACAACATTATTCAAAGTGTCAATCTTTTCCAGCAACACCTTCTTTTCTTCAACCATGTCTCTCACAAAGTGATATTGAACATCAATATGATTTGTATTCGAATGATAATATGGGTTCTTTGCCAAGAAGATTTCACTCTTACTATCACAATCTAATTTCACTTCTTATTGTACCAACCCAATACCTAAACACAATCTTTGTAACCATACTACTTCCTTGCTTGCATGAGTGGTTGCCATGTATTCATATTTTGTAGTTGAAAGTGCCACTACAACCTATATTTTTCTCATCGAACTAATTTCTCCTCCTAATAGGTTAAACACATACTCACTTGTAATTCTTTTGTGATCTATATCTCCAGCCTAGTCTGCGTCAACAAAACCATGTATGTTCACCACTTTGTCCAATCCTGGTCTTTCTTGGTAGCACAATCCATAATTGGTAGTGCCACACAAATACCCAAAGACCCTCTTTATTTCTATCCAATGCTCCTTCCCTGGTTTTGACATATACCGACTCAAAAATCCCACTACATGTCTAGTATAGTACAGACCATTGCATACATCAAACTTCCATCTTCACTAGCATACAGAACATGGGACATGTCCTCTTCTTATTCATGTGTCTTGGGACACTGATATGAAGATAACTTTACACCTATAGGAATAGGAAACTTGACCAGTTTACTTCCATTCATATTAAACCTCTGCAATATTGTCTCAAAATATTTTATTTTATTCAACCAAATTTTCTTGTTTGCACGATCTCTTTTAATTTCCATTCCTAGAATGAAGTTAGTAGCACCAATATCCTTCATGTCAAATTTGGAGGATAGATTCAATTTCACCTCATTGATAACATCCATGTTATTTCCTACCAAAAACATGTCATCAACATACAACACTACATAAATGAAGTGATTACCAACCTTCTTGGAATGTACACAGTGATGAGCCCTAATTCTCACAAATCCCAATCCAAGGATGTATGTGTCAAACATTTGGTACCACATCCTAGGTGATTTCTTTAGATCATATAGTCACTTCTTTGGCTTACAGACCAACTATTTCTTTCCCTTCACTACAAAGACTTTTGGCTGCTTCATGTAGATTTCATCTTCTAGATCCCCATGTAGGAATGTTTTCTTCATATCCATTTGTTCCACTTTAAGATAAAAAGAAACAACAATAGATAAAATAAATATAATAGATGTTAAATTGGCAATAGGATAAAAAAATATCACCAAAGTCAATTACCTCTACCTGGGAATAACCTTTTTCTACTAATCGAGCTTTGTATTTGTCCACTTTACCTTATGCATTAAACTTCTTCTTAAACAACCATTTGCTACCAACATATTTTCTTCCAGCTGGCAACTCAACTATATCCCATGCCACATTCTTATCCAAGGAATCCATTTCTTCAACCATGGCCTTCTTCCAGAGTTTACTGTCCTCTGAATTCATTGCTTCCCTGACAGTTCTGGAATCATCATCAGTAATAGATAAAGAAAAATTAGAATGGAAATCATGTGGAATATACCTTTTTGGTTTCCTTCTTTCTCTCACTGATCTCCACAATACTGGGGTATGAGGTTCTTCTTCTTTTTATGTTTCATCTTCTTCAAATGATTCAGATTTTGCATCATCCAACTCCAACTCTATTTTCTTAGGTTTTTCTGGCCTTGGTAGGAATTCATGTTTGGAAACATCTTTTACCTCTCCGAAAACAACATCTCGACTGTAAACAATCTTCATGGTTTCTGGGTTCCAAATCTTATAACCTTTCACACCATCTTTACAACCAATAAAGATACACTTTTCATCTTTTTTATCCAGCTTAATCCTATTTTCCTTTGGAACATGTACATAAGAATCACAACCAAACACTATAAGATGTTGAAGAGAGGGTTTATTTCTAGTCCATACATCGTGTGGAGTTTTATCATCCAACACCAATGAAGGTGATCGATTGACCAGGTAACATGTTGTACCCACTGCCTCTGCCCATAATTCATGTCTTAACTTGGCACCACTGAGCATGCTCCTTGATTTTTCCATCAGTGTCCTGTTCATCCTTTCTGCAAATCCATTCTTCTGAGGAGTTTAAGGAGTAGTCTTCTTCCTTCTATACCACACTTCTTATAGAATTATTCAAATTCATTTCCATGGAATTCTCCACCATTATTTGTTCTCAATACCTTATTTTCTTCTCTATCTAATTTTCTACCAAAGCCTTAAACTCTTTAAATTTATCAAATACCTCAGATTTATTTCTAAGAAAATAAATCCATGTGTTCCTTGAGAAATAATCTATGAATGAAACATAATAGATAGATTTACCTAGGGATGGAACATGAACAAGTCCAAACACATCATTGTGTATCAACTCTAAGATCCCCTTTGCTCTTGTAGCACCAGATGGGAATCTTACCTGATTCTTTTTACCATATATGAAATGTTCATAGAAATCAAAATCCAGAGTACAATTAGACATACCTTCAACCATACTTTTATCATGTAGTGTTCGAAGGCCCTTTCCTCTAATATGACCTAGTCTTTGATGCCACAACATGTTCTTCTTTTTAGGGACAATATTGGTCCTTTCTCCTTCATTTATCTGCTTAGGGACAACAAAATTGTTACACCCATTAGTATAAGTGCTTCCCAACAACTTGTACAGAGTTCCACCCCAAAATCCCCTCATCAACACCATTTCTCCTCATACCATCTTGCAATTTCCCTTTCCAAATACAATATCCACTCCTACATCATCCAACTTGATTACAGATATTAGGCTCCTGACTAGTTTTGGAATGTGCAGAACCCTAGGGAGAGTTCTAATCCTTCCATTATTTAGAAACAACTTAACCTTTCCACGTCCCATGATTTTGTCTATAGAGTCATATACTAGGAATACATCACCTCCATCGTATTTTTCATATTCATAGAACCACTCCCTGTGAGGAGTCATATGGTATGATGCACCTAACTTGATCAACCATACATCACAATCTACATGTGTACCTGTAGATGTCAAATAAACATAACCTCCTTCTTTAGTGGAGGTTTTTGCCTCTATGGAAGAGGTACTATCAGGCCCCTTTGGTTTATCAACCATTTTAGAGTTGCAATCTTTCTTATAATGCCCTGTTTTACCACACTTTCATCATTTCCTCAAAGATTTTCCTGGAGACTTAGATCTACCTATAGATTTAGATCTCCCCCCCCTCGAAGACTTACCAGGATTCTTTACTTGAGTATGACCTCTTACAAATAAATCATCTTTGCTATGACCATCCATGATTTTCCACCTCATCTCTTCAGATAACAAGGATGCAACTACATCCTCAAACTTCAATGTAGATTGAGTGGTACTACCAATTTCTACAACTAGATTATCCCAAGATTCTGGAAAAGAACATAACAAAGTAATACACTTATATTCTTCTGCAATAGTAATATTAACAGAGACAAGTTGACTTACCAGAGTATTAAAGGAATTTAGATGTTCTGTCACATAACCTCCATATTTCGTCCTAAGATGATACAACTTCTTTTGAAGAAACAACTTGTTTACCAAAGACTTTGATTGATACAAATTCCCTAAGTTATCCCATAGTTCCTGGGATGTATATTCTCCCAAGACATTCAACAACACCGAATCTTCTGGGCAGAGTCAAATAGTACTCCTTTCTCTTCTGTCCAATTTCTCCCAATCTTCCTTCAACGTACCAGTAGGTGGTGTACTAGTAGGTTGTGTACCAGTCAACTATGTGCCAGTAGGCTGTGTACCATGATCCACAATAATCCATTGTTCTTTTTCTACAATAAGGTCCTCCATCTTGAGCTTCCATAGCTCAAAGTTTTTACTGTTGAACTTCTCTATCTTGATTCTAGAAGAGCTCGCCATTCCTCTTTCTACACTCGAATCTCCACTGCAAAATCTCCCACTAAACCCAATTTTATCACAGACCCAATATAAACTTGGTCTATCAAGATTGACCGAAAACCTCAACAACAAAAGCGTCCTCCTGAAGAAAAAAATGAGCTTTGATACCACATGTAAGTTTTAAACCTGTGAAGTAAAGCAATGCATATAGATTCTTAAGAAAAACATAATTTAATCAATGCCTCATACACATTGTACAGAAAGATTTATACCGGAAACCCTCAACCGAGGAAAACCTTTATTATATTCATTATATCGAACTTAACCATTCACCATACAATATATACAATGTTTTTAGGTATTCCGTAGATACCAAAACCCTAATCCCTTAATCCGGGATTAATTTAGAAAACAACTAAAAATAGCAAAAACTGCCCAAATAAACAATTAAGGGCATTGCGTGTAACCGGGGGGGCATACTTGACCCTCCCTAGGAACCCCCTACGAAGCGCCTGGTGCACATGACACAAATATAACTGCTAGAGGGATCGTCAGACATAGTTGTCGAATCTAACGCACCCACACACACACATGCAAAGAATATAACACATACCCAACATGTGCCCGCCTGGCCAAAGTGATTGGTGATGTGAACGATAATCTCGGAGTCTAGGACTTAGGGACTCTAGGTGCTTGGAGCATGGTGTCGAGGATAACTAGAAGGTTCAGAGTTATGTCGTAGTGTTTCAAAAGTTCGGGAAATAGGAACTCCAGAATATTTAGGGTGTAGTGTTGTAGAGAGACCGAAGGGCCTGAAGGCCGAAGCCATGTGGAAAGCTTATGGGACTTCGAGAGTTTGAGTCTTTGGGAGGTTACATGCATATATAGAAAAGGGGTGTTCAGTGTACAAGAATTGAATGTCGAACTACACTTAAGCGTATACCTGAATGAGAATGAAGATCCACCATTGGAATTAATTATGGGTGGATCTCCACCATATATATAGGAGTGATGGGAGGTCTGGGACTTCAGGGAATTCTGGATAATATGTACAAGATGGACCCATGTGGATTCCACGTGGCCCTTGACTATTAATTCCCAAATAAATTTTGAAGTGCCTATCTCTGAATTCTAAGCTCGAATTCGATTTATGGAGATAGTGGATGGAAATATCTTGACAAGCAGAACGTGATAGCTATCCCAGAAAGAGGATGTAACATGGTTTAGGGAAAAGGAAAATTTATTCCCTATCCCTTAAAGGATTATTTAGGGGTAAGGTGTCTTACAAAGTGATATTAGAGCATGGAAACAACACCTGGCTTGATTGGTCTCATGCACGAGTCATATAAAAATAGTATTAGATAAATTTTAGGGGTGACACCTTGCCTTGCCCATTCCTAAGAGGCTTAGTTAAACCTCTACTAAAAAAGGGAATG
>JZKD02S0743198.1:943197-969005 GCA_000966675.3 Picea glauca
AGAGAAGAAAATATGGTTCTATTATAATATTAAATATGGACAAAGAATCCATATGGTAATAAGTGGGTTGAGTCCCAACACCCCTTGGAAAAAGTGCTTGACATGAAATATAATAATTTAAAACCAATGTAAGGGTACATTGGGTATGGATGTGGCCATGGATATTAGCACACTGATTAAATTTATTTGATATCTGAATTGCATTTGGGAAAACAAAATAGTATGTTCAAAGGATGCATACGTAAACAATTATATATTTCCCTTTTCTTTGTACCCTTTCTTAGATGAAAATGACTTGAACTGTTAGTATGCATGATTTTGAAAATATAATGTGCATGAAAACTAATAATTTGTTTGTCTAAGGAATGTCAAAATTGTAGGAAGAAAAGGGTCTTGGATATGGCAGTATCATAAGCCCATAAGGAAGACCAATTTCCTGCTAAGACAAATTGTTATGGGAAGGAGAGTCCCATGTTTGTGGATATGGTCCTTGTAAGGAACAAATCTGAAAATACATATGGAATTGAAAAATCTATGGGTGACAGATTTGCAATAAAATGATGAAATTAAAATTTATGATGATATCTCATAAATTTCTTCATACCTATGATATAGGTGAGAAGAAAAAGATCCCTCCTTAAAGGATAGATGAATGTTGTGAATATGGAAAGCATGAAAGAAAACTATTGTTGGGACATGAAAACCTATGGTAAGCCATGATCACCCTAGAACATGTTATGTTATGGAAACACAAGCCAGAGGGATGCCTCGGTAGAGAAATTCTGAGGGACACCTCGAATGTAAAGCTCAACAAAGTCTTTAGACCTCTTCCTATGTGAGAAAACCTTAGAAGGGAAAGAAGGATCACTCAAGGGATTGTATAGCAGAGAAGAGGATACCCGAGCCTAGTCTTGGAGGGTGAGTTCCTAAAAGGAAGAGAAAAATTTGATCATCGTAGTAAAATATCGATTGGGATCATGCACACAATGGGTATGTCCAGGAAAAAAAGTGATCAAGAAAACAAGACATCCATGTGGATACAAATCCAAGAAATGCACAGATGAGTATTGTGCTAATTTATGAATTTTTCTTGAATTTTATACAACACAAATATATTTTTGCATGAAAATTGTGATGAATATGCTTGATGTCCAAGAGCTAGTGAAGACAAGTGAAGAAGACCAAGAGTTTGAAAAGGAATTGACCAAGAAAGAGGGTCAATAATTATGAAGCAACTGGATGGAAAATGCATGACAAGTGTTACTCAGAAAGAACACTGAGGACAATGTTCCTTCTTAAGGGGGAGGGGATTATGATACCCCTGTTTCCCCCAACTTGTATTTAATCATTAATTAGGATTACCGTGTTATGGAATGTGAAAAATGTAAATACATTTTGTTTAGATTGCCAATGATTGATAATGGGGGATGAATCCTTGAAGTACTAACCATGATATCACTAGGGGAAAGAATGGGAAAACTATAAGAGAGGTTTCATTATGTCAAATGACCCCAAATTTCCCCTTATTGGGAATAATAAACCCCCTCTAGATCCCAAGGAGAGGAATTAGTTAATGAAGTAAGGACTGGTGGTTGAATAATCAACCACCCCCATGAATGGAAGCATGGTATGACTAAATAATTTCATCTCGAGGTACTACAAGGTCTAGCAGACTAGGATTACCTGAGTTCCTTTTGACAAAAGGAACACGATAACTCGAGAACCATCTAGGGAAAAGATATATAGAAAATAGAGACAAGGAGAAGACACACGAAAAAGGAAGAGCGTGTGAGGCTCTGTAGAGAGCAAGAGAGACACCAAACAAGAGAACATGCACATAGGGTATCATGTGACCCAAATTTGTAGAATAAAAGAGAAAGGTCACAAGTCTGATGCTAAGAAAGCATCTAATAAGACTCACAAGTTTGTTGTGAAAAAGAGAATATCTCTGAGAAACAAAATAAATTTCCCTAGTGATATCATGGCTTGGCACAGGGGTGGCCAAAGTGCTAAGAGTGAATTCATTTGAGCCTATGGTTGGGTGGAAAGGAAAACAAACACAATCAACTGGCTGGTTGTATCTTGTAATAGATAAGTACTTCTTATTCCCTGTGCACTTAAATTGGAATATATGATTTGAATATTTGTGTCTGTGAGTAGTATTTTTAGTGGTTGATTTATAAGGAAAATTCTTAATGTTCTTCTATAAAATGTTGGCTTCGAATGGTTATAATATGATTAGTGTGGCCTCTAGGCTAGTTGGGAAATCCTCAAGGTATTGTTCCTAGGGGTCAACTTCATAGTACTAGATTTAGGATAGAATCTACGAGACTACAACAATTTTTTTCATCCTTCGAAAGTGACTTTCCCTATGTTAGAACCTAATCTCTATGAGTGGAGGGTACTTCCTTCATACGAGTAGCCTAACAGACCACAGGCTCATCCCCACAGCCTTAATCAAATATCAGCTAAATGTTGAGTGTATCCCTGAACCTTGATATGGTTCCATATGACTCAGAGTTAGAAACCCCTCACTAAGCCTGAAAGGAGTGAAGTTTTTATGACTTCATAACTCTAGGAATTTAGAGCTCTGGGACATATGAATTCACAAGAATCCAAAACAATTGAAGGTTGGAGTCATGAATTGATGATATTTGTGGATTTGGGAACGCATTGGGGATCTCGCTCTCAGTCATTAGATCGAACCTAGTAAGGAGGGTAGCGGTAAGTACTTCGACGAAGTTCCAATTCGGGAGAATAGAAGTGGTCTAATGCTGAAAATCCTGAATGGAAGAGTCATAAAGTAATATAGACCATTGAGGAATGCACGTATACATATCAATGACTATTTGAAGGTTCAACTATTCGGCGGTATCAAAGTGCAAACACAAGAATGCACAAATTTCCACGAAGATCTGCAAGTCGAAGTAAATCCTGACCATGAAAATCAGGTGCACGTGGAGATAGATCAGACATGTTTCATAGTTCAGAGCTCTAGGAGGGAGCTGGAAGTTACACGTTGAACTCTTGAATTTTGAATTTACGAAGTGATGTGGACCATCGATCCTTGGATCCTTCAGGATCCTTCTCAACTGTCAATCTAAGGACTCCGTTGAGAACCACTCTTAATTACCCAACCAACCAAGACTTGTCATGGAGAAACATGTAGCCCCCTCTTGTCCCCTGTCAAATCCCATTCATTGGACCAGAGTCATTAGATGAGAGGTTACATGGCAGAAGATCCTATAATCTAGAGACTCATCACTCCAGAGGAACTTGGCCAAGAGTATTCAAAGTGTGAAGACTTTTGAATTCACTAACATTGGAGTAAATCTCAATCGTTGATAGGTAGATCACACGGGGTTCCATATCCTACAGTTCAGAGACTTGTCACTATGGGGGATTTGAGATGTGTTGAGATGATAATATTTTAAGCTCGGATCAATGAGGCAATGAGATTCGTAGATATATGGACCCACGTGGTTGTATCTCGACTGTGATATATGAAGGATGCTAAAAGGAAGTTGATATGGGGTTGATGTGGCTCACTTATGTCATCCAGGGTGATGTGGACCCACAACCAAGGTGTCATGTGTCACCAAGACATGGAAATTTTTCAAACCCCTTATTCCTATTAAAGCATGACATGTGTCACCCCTTTATGAGGACACACATCACCCCTGGTGCTTGCTACGTGTCATACTCTGGTATGTTTCTTCCTAGCCAAAGTGGTTGGTGATGCGACCATGAATCTGGGAGTCTAGGGCTTTGGGACTACGGGGGTTTGGATCATGGTGTTGAGGATAATATAGAAGGATCAGAGTTATGTGGCAGCATTTCAAAAGTTTGGGAAATAGGAACTCCAAAATAGTTAGGCTGTAGTGTTGTAGAGAGACCGAAGGGCCCAAAGGTCGAAGCCACGTGGAAAGCTTACATGACTTCGAGAGTTCGATATTCTAAGAGGTTTTGTGCATAGATATAAAAGGGGTGATCAGTGCTGAAGCATCGAACATCGAACTACCCTTAATAGTATACCTAAAAGAGGAGGAAGATCTGTCATTAGAATTAATGGTGGGTGTATCTCAACCATAGATATAGGAGTGATGGGAGCTCCAGGACTTCATGGAATTCTAGATAATATGTACGATATGGACCCACATGGACACCACATGGCCCTTGACTATTAACGCCCAAAGAACTTTTGAAGGGCCTATCTCTCAATTATGAGCTCAGATTCGAGTATGGAGATAGTGGCTGGAAAGATCTTGATGAACAAAACATGATGGGGATCCCAGAAAAAGGATGTAACATGATTCAAAGAAAACAAAATTTTATGCCCCATCCCTTAAAAGAGTATTTAGGGGTCAGGTGTCTTACAATCATAAGTGATCTTATTGGATTTAATAATCATGACCTTAGTTTTATATATATGCACAAGAGATACTTAATGATTTATTGAATTAAAATTTAATTTCATAATATTTGTAATAATATTAATTTTAACAATATGTTAATTCATAAAAATAAAATTAAAAAGTTAAAAACATTTTTCTAACATTATATATATACAAGAATACCATATTTGTTTGAAAATAAGTACTCATTAATTTCTTTTAATAATTAACTATAAATTTTAATTAAAAAATTTATTAATTAAAAAATGAAATTGAAGAAATCTAAACTTTTTAAAATCTAACAGTAACAAATTTTTTTTGTAATTGCCACATTTTAATCATTTCACAAATGAACTAAATATTTTAAAAACAAATAAACATTTCTTAAAGAGAATAAGGTTGTCCCTATCGGATGGAATTGGGATAGGAAAACGTAGCAGAGGCAGATGGAAACTGCAGTGGAGATGTGGCAAGCAACATGAAGCATAGGTGGTATCCATGCAGTAAATGACATGTGGCCCCATTTTTTTTTTAAATGATAGAACATAATAGAATTTGTACAAAGTGGAAGATAAAAATTTATGACGACACAAATATGAAAGGACATAAAAAGTTATTTTAGTTAAGTTACAAGTTCCTGGAAATAAGTTACTAAGTTCCTAGAAATTTAAATGAATTTGTCATATAGACTCGTGAAAGATAAAAATGTATTAGGACACAAATATAAAAGGAGATAAAAAAATTAGTTATATTTGAAATATATCAAAAAATAAAAGTCATTACAATTTCCTGGAAATTGAAATGCATTTGTCATATAGACTGGTGAAAGATAAAAATGTATGAGGACATAAATATAAAAGGAGATAAGAAAAATAGTTATATTTGAAATATATCAAAAACTAAAAGGTTGTTACATATTCTTGGAAATTTCAATCGGTTTGTCATATAAACTAGGATTGGGGCTCCCACGGACCATAAGAGAAATATGTACAAGAAATAGGACTGTAGAAATAAGAAGTGGGTGATGGTAGAGTTCAATACCTGAAAACAAAAATCGAAAGGTATCAGTCTTTGGCTAGTCATTTTGAATCAAAAAAGTGGAATAAATGGGTTGATAAACAAAACAAGATGCAATCAGTAGACTTACAGTGATGGTACATATGACCCCTTTTTCTATTTTCTTGTGGATGTCTTTTCATTGATATCATCGACGATTGTTGGAATAGTGGCAATTGCCTATTGCCTTTCTTCGATGGCCTACTTCAATTCACTTTCAAGCCATTCTTCAATGTAGCTTCTCTTTGGAGAGATGTTGATCTCATTCCAGATTTTTATGCCGAAAAGTTTGTTTTCTAATTTCCCGAGGTCAATAGAAAGATTACGTAGAGCCTGGTCAATTTCCTCATTCTGTACTGAATAGTCGACTAGCCAGTTGTCGACGTGATCTTGACCATATTCAAGGATGTTGTAAAAAAATTCCAAAGACAACTCCTTCAACATATCAACCTATTTATCAAAGTCTTTCCTAGTTAAGGGAAAGCAGTTGATGATTAAGTTGGGGTCTTGGAAGTCCTTGGTCCTTCCAGCTAAGTTTATTCTGGACATCCTTGTGAATACTTTTTCTTTCTTTGGTATGTCTTGTTCGCATGAATGAACAATGAGATGCAGGTTCTTCACTTTTTCTTTCCAGTGTGCATTTAATTGACCAATCCGATTTTTGGATGGAAGATCTTTTTGTCTTATTTTTGTTTCTGTCATGTTGTTGACAATGGTGCCAAAAGGAAGGACTATGTTTAAATAAAAAAATTCTTCAAATTTTAACTTCGCCTGCAAATGTTCAAGCAAACTATGTGCCCTGGTTCCAAGGGAATTCATGGTTTGTGATGTTTCCCAGGCCTCGGTAACTAGTTCCATTCTTTTCTTGATATTATTCTCCGCATATCCTCTATAGGATGCGAGGAGGATGGAGGATCCTTTTAACTTGGTTGCAGTGGTAGAAGGCATGGCTATTTATAAAGTATTGGCAAGAAATTGCATAGGAATCAAAGCCTCTTCCAATTCCTTAACCTGGTCCCTCAATCTGGCATTCTCGGCCTCGATGCATCCAATGGAATCATGAAGTGCATCTCCACTCACTATGTGAATTTGAAAAATTTGGGATGGCCGCATGTTCACAAGGTTAACCTATGAATGAAATTTTCCTTTCTTATTTTAAATTTTTTTATTTTCAATAATAAATTTTTTTATTTTCAATAATAAATTTTTTGGACTGGTTGTCAAAAACAGTGATCTGGAACACCAAGGATTCATCTTCGTCAAAGTTTTTGGTAACGGATATGTCCATTGGATGACTATGTTGGATGGTGTTTTTGGGCTGATCAAGGTAGTTGAGCATGCTATCAATATCATGCTCAAGTTCCATGTTCTCACTCTTAATTTCCGGCTCTTCCACTTGTCCCACATTCTTTTTCTCTTCTTGTCTATTGGAAGCTTGTGAGAACTATCAATTTTATAGTGAGGAGGGTCATTATCTCCTCCTCTGTTTGAAGAAAACTGATTTTATTTGTTGTTGTGGTGGGCCTATAAATGTGTTGAACCTACATAGAATAGATCTAGCTAAACAATAATACACACATTTGGAGAGAGAATTGGAGAAAGAAAAAGAAGGAGAGAAAGAATGGAACAATTCTCATTAACCATTGTGAATAATGAATAATTTACACATGATATACTCTATATAACTCAACGAGTTTGACTTGAGGTGAAACAATGTGCCATAGTGGTGGTCTAGAGTGGTATGGACACACATCAGTAGTTACGAGAGTGAATTGACACCTATTCTAGTCTCTCAGGCAGTTATGGGAGTGAACTGCCACTTAGTTGACTTAACTAGTCAACTAGTCTTCAACTAACTAACTGAACAAAGACTAGTGAGGTGTTAAATTAGGGAATCAAGGCTAATGCACCACTCTAGTGATGATACCAAGGCAAGTTGAAATTAGCATGGTGATGATCCCAATTTTTCATGGTGATGATCACATTGCAACATCTAAACTCAACTTAAGTAGTCAAATTGAAGTGTCAACTGAAAGAGAATATTCTCCAGGTGGAATATTCTTCCCTAAAATATAAGAGACTGAATAATGACTAATTATTACTAATAAACAAGGAATAACCTTAAGAAAAATAAATCCTATGTGCGTGTGAAGCATCTTCAACACCCCCTGTGAACATCACTATGGTGAAAATAAATATTGGGTCCTGGAAACGAGGCCATGTTAGGTACCCATGTACAAAAGATACACTTAAAATAAAGTGAGGAAAGAGGGAAAACCTGATGGGAAAACCCCCCCTCAAGGTACAATGTATGTAAAAGGAAGAACTACAATTGCTAGGAAACTATGTCCTTCACTCCAAGATGACCTTCCAGAGAATGAAATTGTTGCTCAGGGAAGGTCTTGGTGAAAATGTCTGTCATCTGTTTCGCTGAAGGAAAAAACTATGAGTCGATGATCCCCTCGTGTACTAAGTCACAGATGTAGTGCATGTGGATCTTGATGTGTTGCACCTGTTTCCTCTGAACTGGATCTTTGCAGAACTTCAGAGTGCTCTGGTTGTCACACCAGATGACGATCAATCGATGAAACTGAATGCCTAGCTCAGTGAGAAAATGTTGTAGCCACATAGCCTGAATAGTTATGTTAACTACCCCACTATACTCTTCCTCGACTGAAGATAGAGAAATTACATCTTTCTTCTTGCTCGACCAACAAATAGGCCTAGAACCAAGTCTGAGTGAGTAACCAGATGTGGAATTGCGATCAATGTTATCATCCGCCCAGTGAGAATCAGTAAAACCAATGAGATATAATGTATATTCTACTGCATAATGAATCCAAAATGTGATGGTGCCCTGTACGTATCGAAGGATACACTTTGCATCTTTCCAATGTAGCTCATGAAGCTCTTGCATGAACCTAGAAATTGTGTCAACTACATATGAGAGGTATAGTCTGGAGTGTGTGAGATACAACAAGCTCCTAAGTAGCTGTCTGTATAGTGTGCTTTCAACCAGTGGAGTATGCCCTCCATCCTCAAGTTCGACTCCTGATAGGAAAGGAGTCGGAGAAGACTTGTTGTCTGTCATGTGAAATCTATCAAGGATATCTTGTGCATACTTGGCTTGAGATAGTTTGATGCATGATGCATCTTGACTGATCTCAAGTCCAAGGAAGAAGTGTAGCGGACCCATGTACGTCATCAAAAACCTGTCATGAAGAATCCTCTTGAATGCAACAATCACTAAAGCTGAGCTACCAGTGATCAACAAATCATTGACAGACAAAACTAAAAGTAGAAGTTAATCAGTCATACTGAGCATGTATACATTCGGGTCTGATTTACAACATACAAAGTTATGTGAAAATAGGTAGGAGTCCATCTTGGCATATCATGCCCTCAGAGCCTGTTTGAGGCCATAAAGTGACTTCTTCAGTCGACAAACCAAATATGAGTCCGTCATAAATCCCTGGGGCTGCTCCATGTAGATCTCATTAGAGAGATCACCATGAAGAAATGCATTCTTCATGTCCATCTGATGGACTTCCCATCCCTTGGTTGCCACAATGGAAATGGCCAATCAAATGGAATCCATATTCGCTACTGGAGAAATGTTCTCATCATAGTTAATACCATGAACCTGCTGAAAGACTTTGGCAACAAGCCTATATTTGTATCTATTGATCTGTCCATCCACTATGCTCTTGATCCTATAGACCCATCTTCATCTGACAATTTTCCTCCCAGAAGGAAGGGGAACCAGATCCCAAGTCTGGTTCTTGAGGAGGGAGTTGTACTCCTTCTGCATGGAATATTCCCAAAAGGGATTTCCAGTAGCCTCTCCATAAGACTATGGATTTGATGACTGAACCAAGAAAATATGCCTTGAAGGCAATGGTTCAGTGGAAGTGAGTGAAAAATGAGGCTCCTTGAAATTATATCGAGTCCTCCTAGTATCGGTTGGATCACTGATGAGATCCCCTGCATCTTGAAGAGTAGTCCATGCCCACTTGGGCCTCTTCTATGGCTCTACAACTACATATGGATTCTCTGACTTTGCATCTGACTGTACTAACTTTGAATCTGAATCTGAATCATCTGAGTCCTTTGAATCAAAACTCTCTTCTAAAGAAGTGTTGGCATGTGCATGCTCATCATCTCGAACAAGTGGAAGAGTGAAGGTGTTTTCATCTGGTTGTTCAGGTACATGCGAGACACTTTCCTTGAATTGGACACTACACTCAATGATGAGCCGGTCTGAGGAAAGATCAATAAGACAATATCCCTTCACATCATCAGGGTATCCAAAAAAAATACACTCAGTGCATTGTGGATCAAGCTCCTTCCTCTTTTAAGAGGGAATCTGGGTCCATTGACAAGAACCAAAAATGTGAAAGTGGGTCACTTTTGGTTTGAGGCTGATCCAAGCCTCATAGGGGGTCTTATCCTTGACAGATCTATGGGGAGATCTCTTTTGGATGTATGTTGCATAGTTAAGTGCTTCAACCCATAGTCTCTGTGGTAGTGACTTTGCATGCAACATGAAAGATCCCATCTCCTTTAGACATCTATTTTTCCGCTCAACAACTCCATTTTGCTGCAGAGTTTAGGGAAATGCATGTTGAAACTGAATCCCTGCCTCATGGAAAAGATTATGGATCTCATGATTTACATACTCTCCTCTGTTATCAGTTCATGGGACTTTTATCTTCTTTCCGGATTGTATATCAACCAAGGCTTTGAAGTCTTTCAGGTGTTGGAAGACCTCAGATTTTTTCCTGAGAAAGTAGATCCATGTAAAACAAGAGAAATCGTCAACAAAAATGAGAACAAACCTCACTTTTATGAACGATGGATGCGTAAAAGGACCCATGAGGTCACTGTGGATCATATCTAAAGGTGCGAAATATCGCTAAGACTTTCTTTTGTCGAATTTCTCTTGAGGGTGTTTTCCGAGAACACATTCGTCACATACTCCCTTGGAGAAATGAATTTATGGTAGACCATCAACTAATTTGTGTTTTATAAGCTATTGCATGTATCTAAAATTAAAATGTCCAAATCTTTCATGCCATATCCTACTACTTTCATCAGAATGAGTAAGCAGTAAAGCATAATCAAGTTCAATGAATTCAAAAAATGTATACAATCTAGATTGATGATTTACCTCACCGGTAGCAACCATAGAGTTGGTTTGCATGTCATAGATGTCCAAGAAATTTTGTATGAAGATGACTTTATTTCTGGTGCCAGAATTCATCATCCGATACATAGAGAGAAGGTTGACAGAAATCTTGGGAACATGTGACACATTCTCGAAGCTTTCATTGGTGAGTTCAATCCTTCCTTTTCCAGTGACTTCAATAGAAGTTGTCCCCCATTAGAATAGGATGGCCTTTTCATTCATCTAAAGAATAATATACTTCTTTTGAGGAAGCCATGTGATGTGATGCTCTCAAATCAACAATTGAATCATCGAGAGAGGAGTTGATGGCAATCAAGGCATGGTCAAAATTGCCTTTCTTGGAATTCAAATCTTTTGGCTTCTTCTTCTTTTCACCCTTAGGGATGCGATCTCCAAGTTTGTTTTTCTTAATTATTTGAGACATCATATCTATTTTCTTTTTCATGCATTCCCATTCCGAATGGAATCCTTTGTGACAATATGTGCATTTATCCCCTTTTCTTCCCTTTTCCCCTTTGGATCCAGAGGCATCGGTGAAGGGTTTTGTGTACCCTTCCTTCCTCAACTGTGAATGATATTTCCATTTATGTTTATATTTATATTTCTTGTATTTTTGGTTTCCATCATGCACAGTGAGTGCATGTGCCCTTGGGCCTTTGATTGTGCCCATGTTGATGAGCTTGGTTTGCTTTTGTGTTAGAGATTTGATAAAGTCCTCAAGAGAAGGCATCTTCCAAGTGACTCCAGAGGTGAATATAACAGTGTTGAATGTGGATATGAATACAAAGAATTCATTACCAATCTTGGAGAGAATGGTGAGAACCATTTGTTTCTCCTCCGCCAATTTATCAACCCCGCAAGCTTTGAGCTGCAACAATAAATCCTTGAATTTTGTAAAGAAATATTGGATTTTGTCGAATATTTTTGGATCTAATGCGAGTAGCTCCACCTCCCGCATGTGTCCCCTCATCTCATCCTATTTTCCAAATATCCCTTCCAAGGTTTTTGAGGCTTCATTGGGAGTATTACAGGAAGATATGTGAAAAAGGAGATTAGGAGAAACAAGACTGCAAATTGTTTCGAGTGCATCATCCATGGGATTTAAATACTTGGATTTTTATATGGTTGATGTCATATCTATATATTTATTCATGGTTAACCTGTACAACCCTCTGGATCGAATATGTAAGGATATTTTCTCCTTCCATGCAAAATAGTTGTAAGGTGTAAGAATGGATTCTTTTTGGAATTCCATCTTTCCGCTGTCTTCAATCTTTTGTACCTACAAAACAGTTTGGTGTAGCTTTTTATTAGCAGTCCATTGAATTTGATACCATGTAAATGTGTTGAAAATTCACATAAAAGATCTAGCTAAACAATAATACACACATTTGTAGAGAGAATTGGAGAAAGAAGAAGGAGAGAAAGAATAGAATAATTCTCATTAACCATTGTGAATAATGAATAATTTACACATGATATACTCAGTATAACTCAATGAGTTTGAATTGAGGTGAATCAATGTGCCATACTGGTGGTATAGAGTTATTTGGACACACACCAGAAGTTACGGGAGTGAATTGCCACTTATTCTAGTCTCTTAGGCAGTTATGGGAGTGAACTACCACCTAGTTGAGTTAACTAGTCAACTAATCTTCAGTTAAGTAACTGAACAAAGATTAGTGAGGAGTTAACTTGGGGAATAAAGGATAATGCACCATTCTAGTGATGATACCAAGGCAATGTCAAATTAGCATGGTGATTATCCCAATGTTACATGGTGATGATCCGAATGCAATATCTAAACTCAACTCAACTAGTCAAATTGAAGTGTCAACCGAAAGAGAATATTCTCTAGGTGGAATATTCTCCCCTAAAATATAGGATATTGGATAATGACTAATTATGACTAATAAACAAGGAATATCCTTAAGAAAAATAAATCCTAGGTGTGTGTGAAGTAACTCCAACAGGGTCGTTGGAGCAATGCTCTAGGATGTCATACTTTTTGGAGTGCTATTTGTCGATTGAACACTCTCGTCACTAGGGCCTTTCCCCTATTACCTGTACAATTTAGTGTTTCTTTGCAATGTGTCTAGGTCATCGACATCAGAAGCAGGAACGTTGTCACCAGTGTCTCTATTTTCAGAAAGGTGTTTTTTGAAAAAACAATCACCGAAGCCAAGTGTTTGTAAATGTTGTTGAAAATGTTTATCGAGGTCGAACCCTCTTAGGATTTCAACATATCTTAGGTTGAAGTTGCTAGAATGCACTGTGAATATTTTAATTTTATTGACGTTTTTCAACACGAAGTCCCCGACTTTCCAAGGCAGAGGAATGAACTGTTTTTTTCACTTTTCTTGGAATAGATGCAACCAGTAGTTGTATTGTTGTGATACTTTTGCAACAAACATTATGTCTATAACGTGACATGGAAGGAGAGAAGGTCTTTCCCTAGAGCCAAAAATACTTATGACAGTGTAATTATCCAAATTTTCATGTGTACCCTTTCTATCCAAAAAACTGGTTGCATGTTCAGATATGTAGGGAGCATCTTCTCCTAACAACAAAACTTTTAAAATAGACATGAAGCCATTAAAAACCTCATAAAAACAGTGGGAAGCCTTGTTGGTCCCTTCGTTTTTAGGTAATAATTGATCAAGTTTTGATTAAGCATGATTCACGCCAACTTCATCATAGGCTGGAAGAAAGAGTAACAAAAAATCAGTTGCAGAAGCCAGCGCAACGCCAACTAAGAAACAAACAACTGCAACAAAACAAGGAAGAACGTAAGTTGAGAAGGAAGACACAACCTAGCTATATATAGGGCTAAATATAATTGTAAAAGAGTTGGTGTTTTTGTTGTTATTCATTTAGTTTGTTGGTTGGATTAGAGTTGGGTTGATTCATGTCTATCAGAGTCTCCCAAGGTTTTGGGATTAGTTGTTGAAACTTGTTGTAAGTTGAGAAGAGATAAGACATAGTCTACACTTAACCTTTATATGTAACTCTAAGTCTATAATGAAGGAAACATCCTGGAGCTAATATGAAGGAGAACCAAATTTTCAAAATATGATGTGTCTTTGTATGTTTACTGATGCATTACATTGTTCCTTTATGGTTTATGAGTTATGTTTTATGGATCTATGTTTAATCGTTGTTCATAACGTAAGTAGGTTCAATTCTTGTGGTTAGATGTTTCAGATCTAATGTTGTCTCTTGCACAAGAACATGAATGAGTTTCAAATGATCTATGGATCCTCTTTAGTATTTTCCCTATCCTTCCCTATCGATTTGTCTCAATAGTGCTTCGGGTGAGACTTCTTCTCTTTGGAGGATATGAAAATGCCAACGCTTTAGACTACATGCTACCTTTTGTTGGTAACCTGATAAGGACCCTGGTATGATCAAATTCACGCCAACAAAATGGTTCCATTGTTAGGACCCATTTAAAAAGGGAACCTATAGGAATAATTCTAGCACTGATCCATAGATATGGCATCGATCAATGGTGGGAAATAAACTGTGATTCCTTCATATGGAAAGAAGAGAAACTAAGAAGAAAATAAGTGGGAACTACTAGGGAAGGAATCTTTTACTTAGAAAGATCAAGCAACCAGTATGATATTTTCTGGGTTAAATTCCTGGAAGATTTTTTTCACTGGATCAAGAGACCAAGAAGCTCCAGAGTTCCAGGGATGGGTCAAGAAGATCTACGCTTGGGATACCAACAAGTTAGCAACACTCCATAGGCTGGATTTCCCAATCACATGAGTTGTGGATTTCTGGGTTAGCACCACGATAGAAGGATACATAATCGAATTTGTAGTTGAGAACCACCAATATTTCTCATGGGCAAAGAAACTTTTCAAGAAAGGCACAAGGGGAATACTATTAAGAGAGATCCCCTTGTGGATTAAGGATTTCTTGTTGGAGGAAGGGATGATGATTATGTCCCTGACTGAGATGGTAGCATAAACACCCTCGCTTGGAGTAGGGCGAGACGGGGTGAGAGTCATGGTGTGAGAAAGGGGAAGGGTTCTTTGAAAAATGGGGGGAAAACAACAAGAAATGGATTTGAGAGATGATTGAGCCTTGAAGAGAGCCTCCATATTTGAGAAATGGTGGCATTGCAAGATCAAGAAAGCTGCAAGATAATCTGAAAAGTTGAGGAAAGAAGGAGGATCGAGAGAAATCAAGGAAAGACAGATGGAAGAGCTACAGAGGATGATAAGATAGGAACAACTGGATAGTCAAAGATTAAATGATAGAGAAGCAAAGAGAGAAAGAAGTCCCCAGGAGGCAGGACGAGAAGGAGAAAGTGTGGATTTAAGAGTGGAGGAAGCCGACATGAAGAGTCATGGAGGAGAAAGAGAATATTCATCCCTGATAATAGGGGAGATCGGGGATCCGACCAAAGATATCATCCTAGTGGAAGCTAATGAAACTACCCAGATCAAATAAAACCACCCTGAAGCTAGTGGTGCCAGCCCCAAATCACCCATACCCCAAGTGCCTTGTATACAATCAGTAAGTTTGACACTACCTTCTCATGCAAGTTTTGTTCCAGTACAATTAGCTAACTAGGAAGTGAAAGTACATGCAGGATATTGGGATCCCCTTGTAGATCACAAGTAGAACCATTAGAATTCATATTGATATGAACAATAGGATCAAAAATGGCCAGCCATGCGGGAGTTTCAATTTCCCGATACCCAAAATTTTGGGGTAAGGGAGACGAAGATGTTGAACAACACTAGTTCTTGTGCGAAGCAATTTGGAGATCCAGAGGGACTCTAGATGAGAATAAGTTGGTCGAGTTCCAGACTAAATTGAGAGATCACACTTTCAAGTGGTACATGAAGATCATTGAACCAAGAGTGTCCTGGACGCAAGGTTAAGAATTCACACTTGACCAGGTATGGACGAGGTTCATAGCAGAATTCAAACTGCCTCAGTCAAAACAACAGGCTTTGTCTGAGTTGTGAAAAATCCAGCAAAGGGAAGGTGAGTCAGCCGGGGATTATATCCAAAAGTTCAAAGATGCCATAGGGAGGTTGGAACATCCAATCCACAAAGAACATCAAAGGGAGTGGTACATTCATCGACTGCTACCCCTAACTCGGATTCCGCTAATGCAACAGTGAATAGCCATGTTAATAGATGGCTTGGAAAAATCAATGAATATTGAAGCCATGGAGGGATACCCTAGGAAACTGAGAGTAACCAGACCCTTGGTAGATGAGAATCTGGTGCAAATATAATGGCAGATATCGAGAAAAGATTCAAGAGTTGACGATACCTAGACCAGGATGATGACAGGTTTGGTGCACGAGATGCTATACGAAAGTTCATTTGGTGACTGAATGTCTGTGAATGAGGGGAATGGGACCTCCTCAAAACCTGATGGTAACCCTAGCAGGACCTACAAGAGGATTTTTGCAAGTATCAAATAGCTCACCATTCTGTCACCCCACCCCATATCATGCTTCCCAGGAGGACAAGCAACACCAACAATAGAATAATGTGAGATCTGTCGAATTCATGGGCATGGACCAAGACAGTGCCCCATCATGCATAAGTATTCAAAAGTACCAAACAAATTACACTGTCAGTTCTATGCATCCAACACACATACTACCAATCAATGTAGAGCGTTGGATGCTCTTGCAGAGAGGCTAGACTGAACAACATTTAGGGTAAACGAAAACCCACAGGGACTAGGAAGAGGTCGAGTAGGTGGAGATGTTGGAGACTTCAGAGGAGGGAGAACTGAGGGAAGAGGACCAAGAAGATGCTACAACTATGATGAACTAGGTCACTTGGCCAAAGATTATCCTCATCCAAGGCGACCATGGTGCTCTCACTATAGAAACAACGGACATGCAACCGAAGACTACCTAGAGATAATTGCAAAGTGGGAAGATATAGTATGACAAAGAGGAACTAACCTTATCAATTCATATATCAATAGGATTTCTAAGGGACAATTTCCAAACCTTAACATTGTCACATGAGGAGGAGCAAAGATAGGATTTGATGTTGATACTCTACCTCAAATTTAGAAAGCAACACCTAAAGAAGATAGGTACGAATCCGTAAAGAAAAAAATGTTTTTTAAAGATGCCATAGAATTATTCCATAATATTCCTAATCATGAAAATCAAGAGAACCCCCCTTAGCCAGATGTATACCCTAAGGTGGAACAAGTCCCTGCTTCACCCCCTGCACCCAAAAACCTTGTAGGCATACCAAGACAACCTGAGCAACCTCAAAACATAGTTGACCTCTGGTTTCAATTATTCTTTGACATTCTGGGGTATGCTCAAATGACATATATTTTACGCAATGCACTCTACCTAGTCTTAGGGACTAAAGAAACCTCAGAAGCAAGGATTCAGACTAACATTCCTGAGAAGATTACTCAGAGAGTCCAATGACGAAAAGTAAGAACCGGAAAATAATTTCGAATGGTAGCCCAGTTAGATGACTTCGAAATTAAGAACGTCATGTTGGACCTAGGGTCATATGTGAACTTTCTACCCAAGAAAACCTGGGGAGAGTTAGGAAAAATGAGACTGACATATTCCCCAATTCAGTTAAGAATGGAAAACCAATATTGTATCTTTCCCATAGGAATACTGGAGAACATGGAAATCGATGTAGCAGGAGTAAAAACAGTGGCTAACTTTGAAGTCATTGAGATCATGGGATACAAGGACCCCTACCCTACGCTACTTGGCATCGATTAGGCCTACGAAAATTATGCAGTAATTGACTTAAATAAAGATACCATGACTTTTGAAGCTGAGGGAATCAAGGTAGTTCAACCTTTGGATCCATACGTAGGACCCAAGTACACAAAACCAACAGACAATACTATGGAAGGATAATACTTAGACCAGTTGTACACTGTAACAAATGGGACAATAAACGATTATATAAACCCCACTACAGATGGATCAGTAAGCTGGAAAAGTATACAGTCAGCAGATCAAGATTCAGAATTGGCTTTTGAAAGTTGGAAACAAGGTTTGCATGAAATATTCTCAAGAAGATGTGCAAGTATTAGAATGACCAGATGGGTTGGGACCGAAGCCAGAGAATCCCTCAAGCCAAGATCAAAATTTCCTGACCCCGACCCCAAAACCGCAAGGCAGAGCATAATGTGGGATGTTCTGAATCTGAAAACCCAGGAACAACAACATGAGTCTTCAGCATAGGAGGAAGCCACTCGAAGCAGAGAAGATCCAGAACCCGACTATAACCATCAAGTCACCTCACCACCCAAGGGTGATAATTCCCAAGAAATCATGATGCATGATGCAAAAGTACCAGAGGATATAAAGATACCATATGTGCACAATGAGCCAGACTGAACAATGGAGCCAGATACGACACCCATGCGAGCGAAAATGGAGTAAGTCCTCCAGAACCTCTAATAATGTGCAGAGTTGATGCAGATTAGCATAACCAGAACTGAGGTTTTAATGCTTTTACATGCATACCTAAGGTTGAGGATTGCACCAGCACCACCAATGGAGGAGGAGCTATAAACTCATTCATACCACTCAACGGAAAGTGGACTCCCTCTAAAGATGAAAGCACCCATTGATGCAACTCCATCATCTACAAACTTGATATAGTGGCCAATGTCATAGTTGTTCGGACTAATCAGAGCCTCCATAAACCAACTAGAGAAAAGGCTCTAGGAAGCCAAGATATTAGCCAAAATTTCCAGGAAAGAACAACTTGTTGCAAAAGTATGTCGAACATGGGAAGAACATGATATAATTCAAGTCCAACGCAAACTGGAAAAAGTGCAGAAAATACTTGCAGATGCCTAGCCAGAGATCCGGAAGGTTTCACCTGATCTACCCAAAGCCAGTGAGATAAGTGAGCCAGAGAAACAGATCGAGATGTTACAAGAAGCATGGACATAGCTTTCTACCCGCACTAAGAAGATACAAGAGAAGTTACAAAAATCCTAGAAAGAAGAAGAACAACAACCTCAGAAACTACAGGAATAGATGCAGAAGATAATAATATAAGGAAATAATGCTCGATCTACACTACACATGCACACAACGAACTACACCAAAATATTTAAGTAAGTTAGCGATTGGATGGGAATCATCACTCGATGGAATCAAATCTTAGAGGAAGTGTGCACAAAGCTCCAGGTGTTGAAGGAAGAAGTTGTGGAAACAATGGAACCTATGGAGCAACATCAGAAGTTCGACCAAATTCAAGAGGCTAACAATGAGCTGAATACACTCTACGAGGCATAGTCCATAGCCAAGAAAGAGTTATGTGAATTTTGATCAATCACTCAAACATCCTACATGAAAATGCATCAATTCGACGCAACAACAGATTTCGAGTGGAACTCATTGGTTGCAGCCAAGACTAAGGAGTACATAAAAGAGACAACACAATAGCTTCTTACAGAGGCATCACTCCTCACTTGAAAATGGCAAGACAAGGTTGAAATATTTCAAGGAGTAAAGCACCGAGCCTTAAAGTTGGTACCAAAATTGGGCCTTTCGTTTGAGGAGGAAAAGGAAGAAAAGGCACAAACAAAAGAGCTCAAAGAAGAATAAAATCCAGACAAGGGAAAACAACAACTGTTCTTGGAGGATGTGAAAGAAAAAAGTGCTTGACTTGAGGATGAGTCAAGGATTGTGTTCAGAGCATGTTGGGCCCTTCCTTTTTGGGTAATAATTGCACAAGTTTTGATTAAGAATTATTTATGCAAACTTCATCAGAGGCTAGAAGAAAGAATAACAGAAAAGCAGTTGTGGAAGCCAACGCAATGCCAACTAAGAAACAAATGACTGCAACATAACAAGGAAGCATATAAGTAGAGAAGGAAGACACAACCTAGATATATATAGGGCTGAATATAATTATAAAACGGTTTTTGTTGTTGTTGTTGTTGTTTGTTCAGTTCGTTGGTTGGATTAGAGTTGGGTTGAGTTATGTCTATCAGAGTCACCCAAGGTTTTTGGATTAGTTGTTGAAACTTGCTGTAAGTCTATAAGAGACAAGCCATAGTCTGTACTGAACCTTTCTATGTAACTCTAAGTCTGTAGTGAAGGAAACATCCTGGCGCTAATATGAAGGAGAACAAAATTTGCAAAATATGATGTGTCTTTGTATGTTTACTTATACATTACATTGTTCCTTTATGGATTATGAGTTTTGTTTGATGGTTCTATGTTTAATCGATGTTCATAACGTAAGTAGGTTAAATTCTTGCGGTTAGATATTTCAGATATGATGTTGTCTCTTGTGAAAGAACATGAATGAGATTTGAACGATATATGGATCATATTTAGTATTTTCCCTACCCTTCCCTATCTATCTGTCTCAACAGTGCTTCGGGTGAGACTTCTAATCTTCAGAGGAGATGAAAATGCTAGTGCTCTAGAATACACGGTACCTTTTTTTTGTAACCTAAGAAGGACCCTGGTCTAATCAAATTCACACAAACAAGCCTTGTGCTTCCACAAGGCCTGGTACCAGAATGTTATTGGGTCAAATTCCCAGTTGACATTCTTGGACAGAGATAGTTATTGAAACTGGCAGCAATGCGCTATCGCAAAAACTAAGTAGAATGACATAAAAAAAATATTTTCCCTTTTGAAGCTTGACAAATGGGAACATATTTCATGGGAAATTAACTTTCCCCAATAAAAAATGGCTTGTTCCTTGACTGTGAAATACAAAATATAAAGAGCCATCTGAGAAACAGTTGTTGTGGACTCTTGTCCCATTATTCTTATAAACAACCAGGCAATTTTGTAGAATGGATTTCTAAATGAACTAACCTGGAAGCTTGTGATATCTTTAGGAACTGCAATCGGGTCTTCCAATAAATGGGGCAAGATTTCCAACCCGTTATTATGATTTTCTAGGAACTATTTTCAATCTTCTCCTCTGAACGTCAATGTTGGCTCCGACAATCTTAACATCTAGTGGAAGACCTGGGGTAACAAAGAAATAGAAGAGAGGTCTCACAGTGGAATAATTCTTTTTTCTGAAATAAATTTATTAGAGCACCAAGAGACCAACTTCTTATAGTAAAAAACTTCAGGCACACAACCTGCATGAGCAATCCCGTAGGTCCAAATTACTTGGTTCTGGGAAGTAGGGGTTGAGTAATAAGAAGATGCCTTGGACCACTAGAAGTTCTGGTCCTCGCGCCCAAAGATGTTCACTGTATATCCATAGAACTATTGTCAATTTTATGCCATAGGTTTATGAGAACAATGGTTTTCTCCAGATGATGGTCGAAATGAACATTTGGAGCTGATAATGTAAGTCTCTGCAAAATCTTGGTTAAATGCGTATTAATAGGATATCTCCTCAAGCCTTTCTCCCATCAATGAAAATCTATACCGTTCCTACAAGATGATATTATAATTAAATGTCAGTAATTGCATATTTAGAAATAAGATATGTATATATATATATATTAAAACAATTTGTTTTACTATAGACAAGTGTGAAGGTCAAAAAGATGGGGGAGATCAAAGAATGAATGGAAAGGTATAAAAGAAGTCGGGCGAGATTCAAAATAGGGTTACGGGGGATACTCAGGAGAGGCGACTGTTCCACGGTCAAATTTTATGTATCAAAATTTTTTACTGCAAAATGTGTAAAATGAAAGAGAGCATGATGTGGCAGTTCAAATGATGGTTTGTATATTTGCAGAATTATGGGAAAGTGGTTAGGTATGACAATGGGAAATAGTCAGTTGGACTCATTTTCAAAATCGAAGATTGAATATTTTGTGAATGGACCAACCCGATGACATCCAATAGACATGCCATGATGTTTGAAATTAACACTCAGAAGGGATAATTTAACCATCCAGAAATTTTGGTTTTATGTGTATTAATGGGAGATTTCCTCAAATTCTAGTCTAGAATTAACACTTGTTAATTTCATACCTAAAAATAATATCTTATATATAATTTCTAATTGTTAATTGAAAAGGGAGAAGGCACATGAAACAACGGTTAGGAATTGGATATTTCTTGAACCGGCCAACCCGATGATCCACGAAAGAAATTCGAAGAAATGTCAAAGTATGGAAAGCAAATGGGCATGCTTCAAAATGGGGTAGCAATAGTTCCACATGAGACGTGAGGACCCAACGGTCAAATTGTATGTCTCGAAAGTTTTCAGTGCAAAATGTACTATATATATAAACAAACATTTTTTTATTATAGACAAGTGCCAAGGTTGGGGAGACAAGGGAGAGAAAGGAATGAATGGAAAAGGTATTAAAAGAGGTCAGATGGGATTCAAAATAGGGTTACGGGGGATACTTAGGAGAGGTGAGTGTCCCATGGTCAAATTTTTTTCATCATAATTTTTTACTGCAAAACGTGTAAAACAGAATAGAGCGTGATGGAGAAGTTCAGAGACTGGTTTTTGTATTTGTAGAATTCAAAGAACATGGCTAAGTATGGAATAGGTAAATGGTTGTTTGGACTCATTTTCATAATCTAGGATTGAATATTTCATGAATGGACCAACCTGATGATGCACAAATGACATTCCATGATGTTTGAAATTAACAGTTGGAAGGGATAATATAACCATCCATAAATTTTGGTTTTGTGTATTAATGGGAGATTTCCTCAAATATTGTTTTAGCATTAACACTTTATAATTTCATACCTAGAAAGAAGATCTTATATATAATTGGTAATTTCTAATTTTAAAAGGGTGTGGGCACATGAAACAATGACTAGGAATTGTTGTAAATTTGTATATCGTGGAAGTCATGGTGTTGTTTGTAGGTCATGGAACAATAGAATTCCAATCTAGAGCCCACCTACCAGGCATCCACAGGAGGAGAAGTGAATGGGTATGTAATGGGGAAGTGATCAATCGGTGTTGCGATATAAGAGCACGAGAGAAAATGTGAACCCACAAGTCTGCCTAACCATCCAGCTAGACATTTTCAAAAAAACAAATAAGTGACGAGAAAGATAAGAAGGGCTAAGGATAGAAGAATGGAAAAGAAGGGCTAATATTACTATGTGAGGAATCTGTTAGGAGAATATAGTCATTACCTTAATGACTACTAAGAATTAATAAGTGAGATACACGTTNTATATATATATATATATATATATATATATATATATATATATCATGGATTACATTTTGAAAACATCATGTATGGATAGAAGACTAATAAAGGAATCTTGACCACTTCTACTAACTGAAAATATAATGTACAGGATGCACAAGTTCATGATCCATTATGAACAAATTGTTTTCTATTAAATAATGTTGATGTATCCAAAAAGGTTAGGGTGAGGCCTAACCAAATATTCTCAAGGAAAAGAGTAGGAAGATAACAATAAGAAGTAGATTCCCTAAAGGAAAAAGGAGGAACACTTTTCCCACCCTAAGAAATCTGAATTTCTTACAGAGTTGTAGCTCTTAGATGAGTAGTTGTGAGAACAAGTACATCTAGAAAAGGGAGAATGAATAAATGGGTATGTTTGATTGAGTTGTCTTGGTTGAAACCATGTAAGAAAAGGCAGTGAGGCCTTAGAAATAACTCATCCAGGTTGAAAGTTCCAAGTTGTGTAGAAGGAGTTGGAAAAAGGGAAGAACCCTTAACTCCATTCTTGTTGTGTATTATGTTTTTCTCTGGGATGGGAAAGTTTGTACGCTGATGAAAGTAAATGTTTTGACACCATAGTGAGGGTTCTTTTACTACAGAAAAAATTGAGAACTCTCTGTATTGCATTCATGAAAACATTAATAATAATCTGAAGAAGTGCATAAATATATGCTAGTACATATAAAAAAAATGTTTTATTGATTTGAAGGCTATGATACAAGAATTTTTGTCTACTATGTAAAAATCATAAGTATATTTTGCGATTGAACTTGGCAAATGAAACTATGTTCGCAATATAAACTCTTTGTCAGATAGTACTACGTCAGAATTAATATATATGGAATCATATGGTTTAAAATCGATTGAGGGATAAGATCGACAACCTGTATTCATTGAAGAGATTATAAAGTGTTGTGGTGGACTTGACCTTTGGAAGACCCACAATTTTATAAAATTCACTTGTTGTACGATTGAAATTTGATTATTGTTTTGGGACATTGATTTTACGTTGTAATATTAAACCAATCTCCACCTTAGATCTGTATATATAATGGTTGTTGTAGGTATGTGGGTTGATTTCATAAGTTTTATTGACATCTGGGGCATTAGATGGCATCCAAAACATGTATAAAACATGTTCATGCCTATGTGGCACAAGGTATGAAGGGATTGGGTAAGAATCCCTTCTGAAATGTTTATTTTCTTAATTTTATGCACAAAATTTTGAAAGGCAATTGTATGCAATGGATACCCAAGTATGGTATGATTCAAGAAGGAGAACCCAAATGATGGAGGTGTGAACCTTTGGCAGTAAAGACTGATTATATGATGCGGGAGAATCTAAACCAAATTATTCATTTGGTTATGTAGTAAATATCTTGAATACCCCTAAAAGGAATTGAGAAGCTTAGTGGTTAGGAAGTTTGTTTAGTTTTTCAATTATAGATGATGAGCTAAATTGTAGATATCCATTCAATCAGCTACAGATCGAGATCGTGAAGGTTGTGGAAGAAAACCCTAATCGAATCAGGTTAATCAAGAACCTAACAAAGGATATTGACGTGAGTCATTCGTTAGAGGTAAAACCGATCTTAGTCATCAGATCGACTTAAAGATCCACTGGAATTAATGGATCAAACACCTGTCGTTCAATTATATTGACGATCAAGAATCATTATGGAGTGCAAAGGAGAAATTAACGAACATGCTAGATCATGATCCACAATCAACCAACACTATTGATATCGTCGGGGGGATGATCAACAACCACAATTAAAAGAGTCGGGTGAGCACTTTTCATATTGTAGAGATTGAAATATTTGATAAAGAGAAATCACATTGGGGTTTCGCAATCAATGTGAACCATTGATCTATGAATGATCGGTGGGTGAACCTGCAAGGAACCCATGTGTTAATACTATGTAAACTCATACTGTGATCAAGTTTTGCGAGTGATTTGTGAATCTGGTTTTGAATTATGTAGGCATTTAAGAAGGATATGGCAGGGTATAACTTCGGCCTTGATTCATTGTAACCCTTGAAAGAATTCATCAGATGATATGTTTGCATTGACTAATCAAGGAATGATTGGAAACATAAGTGCTCATAAACAACATGTTTATTTAATGCATTGAGAAGACACATGTGGTAAAATAATGGGGCATATATAGGGCTTCCCATTGTGGAAGAAGTATCTTTTAGTAATCTACAGAGTGTATGATGGGTAAAGAGAGAAATTAGGTGACCCTAAATGTTGGTACCCTGATTATTGGTAAGGAAAGAAATGCTTAAAGGAATTCATGTGAAACTTTTTTTTTCATGAGTGATGGTTTGAGGCAAAGAAGAAAATATGGTTCTATTATAATAACAAGTATGGACAAAGAATCCATATGGTAATAAGTAGGTTGAGTCCCAACACCCCTTGGAAAAATTGCTTGACATGAAATATAATAATTTAAAACCAATGTAAGGGCACATTGGGTATGGATGTGTCCATGGAGATTGGCGCATTGATTAAATTTATTTGATATCTGAATTGCATTTGGAAAAAAAAAATAGTATGTTCAAAGGATGCATACGTAAACAATGATATATTTCCTTTTCCTTTGTACCCTTTCTTAGATGAAAATGACTTGAAATATTAGTATGCATGATTTTGAAAATATAATGTGCATGAAAACTAATAATTTGTTTGGCTAAAGAATGTTGAAATTGTAAGAAGAAAAGGGTCTTGGATTGTTAATGTTTAAGATATTATTATATTTCTTTGCATTTCAATAGATAACAATAGCAGAATATAGGATCACTGATAAATACACAATCACAAGAGACACATCATTTATCCTGGGAAACCCTCATGTGGGAGAAAACCCAACAAAACTTCCTTATTATAGATAGCCAGTACAATGCCAAGAGATAACTCAAACAAATACATAAATTTCTCTCCCAAGGATGCACCTCTCTCTCTCTCTCTCTCTCTCTCTCTCTCTCTCTCTCTCTCTCTCTCTCTCTCTCT
>JZKD02S0743199.1:0-26992 GCA_000966675.3 Picea glauca
TTTTTGGATGTATAGGGTTTTGGATTTCATGAGTAATATCAAAAGGGCATATGGAGCCTCATTGTAATACATTCCTCTCATACGGATGCACGTAGCAGCCACATCTCTTCTCAACGATAGCTACCACCATTCGAGCAAGTTTCAATTATAAAGTTTTACAGTTTTGTCCTATTTCTTTATTTAATAGAAGATATTGTTCACTGGATATTTGTGTTATTATTCCTATCTATGTGTCTATTGTATTCAGTTTGTTAATCAGTTCGTTCCTTTCCTAAATCGATATTAGTGGTATCAGAGCGGCATGCTCTTCATTTATTTTTCTCTGTGTATGTCCCCAACAAGGTCTGGGTACAAGAAGTTGGGACTCTAACCCATCGATCCATTACCAGATCGGTCTCACCAAGCCCAAAAAAAAACCATGGGAGGCGAAACGAAATATTATGGAGCAGGATATCCTATTAAAATGTTTCTCGAGGAAGCCCTCGCACGACAAGGGAACGAAATGATGGACAACTTCACGCATATCCTTCAGCGGTTTCCCACGGGAGAAGCATCTTCATCAAGTGGCCATGAAACCCCCTTCAGGGTAGTGGTAAATTTTGATATTCCATTATTTGAAGGATTGATAGATGTGGATGTTGTAGATAAATGGTTGAATCTACTCAAAGGATATTTTTCGGTCCATAATTTTTCTGATAGGGAAAAGATCACTTTTTCACTCCTCAAGGTCGGTCCCCATGTGAAAGATTGGTGGGATACTTACTCTGAGCAAAGGGTTGTGGAGGAATCTACAATTTTTGTGGTGGCCCCTACATGGGATTCTCTCTAGGACGCCATTAAAGAACAATACCACCCTATTGGAAGATATGAGGACCATTACACTAGATGGACCACCCTACGTCAAGAAAGGGACCAGACAGTGCCATAATTCACCAATATTTTCCATACACTACGCACCAAATTGGGTATCAAAGATTCTGAGCATCACCTAGTTCTCAAATACCATGGTTGTTTGCATCGATACATTCAAACAAAAATGGAGTTCCTGGACATCGCCTTGTTGGGCACGAATTATAGATATGTTTTCAAGATCAAGAATAAATTTAAGAAGAAAGGAAGAGGGTTTGGATCTGCAAACCTCTCATAGCTGAAGTAGGGAAAAGGTATCCTGAACCCACATAGAAAAGGACCAAGTCGAGATGGTTTCCCTTAGAATAATCTGTTCAAGCCGCAACACAATAAGGGAAATGAAAAGACGAAGAAGAACACAGGAAAATGGTGTGAGTACCATAAAAGTACTTGGCACAACACTGACGAATGCCACTCCAAGCAGTCCCTCATGGTCGAGATGAAGGCTTCTTAGTCATAGGTAAATTATTATTTCGAGTCAAATCATGAAGGGAAGTATATTATCGATGTTGAACCCACTGCCATGGTTTCTACCAACAAAGTCTATCCAAGTGAAACAGAAGAACCAGAGGAAGGGGAACGCCTCCTTCACTCGTAGATGTGGGTAAAGGTGGCTCTGATTCATTTCATTGTCGACAGTGGTAGTCAAAATAACCTGATTTCAGCAGAGGTCATCAAATAGCTGGACCTGCCAATGACACGGTACCCACAACCCTACACCATCGGTTGGCTTCGTCAAGGAAAAGATCTCAACGTCAACCAACAATGTCGTCTGCCCTATGACATCAATCCTTTCAAAGATGAGGTATTATGTGATATTGATCCCCTTGAATTTTGTGATGTTCTTTTAGGACAACCATATTTGTGGAAGCATCATGTTGTGTGTGAATCTAGACCCCGCAGTGTTATTATTACTATGGGTAGATAGTTGTACATGATCCCAGAGGTGGCACCACCTGCTGCTATTTATTTAATCTATACTAAGCAATGCTGTAAGGTCATTTCACAGACCAGGAAGTTCATATTCTTTGTGATCCGTGCTCACAGTAAGAAGAAGGTTGCCTCCACATCCGTGGCCTCTACATAACGCCTCTCTTTTCAGCATAAGCAAGTGTACGGGATCATGGAAGAATACAGAGACATATTCACCTCACATACAGGGATACTGACACACTGCCAAGTCAAGCATCCCATTTATCTGACCCTCGATGTACCTCTACCTAGTAATGGGACAGTCTATCGATGCTCGATGATGGAGAATGATGAAATCAGGTGTCAGATCCAAGAGCTTCTTCAAAAGGGGAACATCAGACCCATCTCCTCCCCTTGTGAAATCCTAATTGTACTGGTGTAGAAGAAGGACGAGACTTGGTGACTCTGCATTGATTACAGAGCTTTAAACAAAATCACAGTCAGGAACCGCTAACCCATTCCCAGGATTGATGACCTTCTTTACCAACTCAAGAGGGAAAATTTCTTCAACAAGACCTGAATTCTAGCTACCACCAGGTTCCCATCAAACCAACTGATGTCTGGAAGACAACCTTCAAGTCTAAAGAAGGTCTCTACAAATGTCTAGTCATGCCCTTTGGATTAAAAAATGCACCAACCACATTCATGAGGTTGATGGATGATGCATTGAGACCCTTCACCAAATCCTTTGTGGTAGTATATTTGGATGACATCATCATCTTCAGTAGAACGTGGGAGGAGCACATGTGGCATATTCAACAGGTTTTGAGCACTCTACGACAACACACAATTTATGCCAACTTAGAAAAATGATCTTTTGGCATGAACAGGGTCCAATACTTGGGCTACATTGTTGATGAGGATGGGGTACATGCTGATATAGAGAATATCCAATTCATCCGTGACTGGCCATCCCCGACCACACTGACCGAGCTTCGGAGCTTCTTGGGTCTAGCCAATTTCTACCGACTGTTCGTGTTGGGATTCCCCCATATTGCATGGGCCCTCAACCAAGTGACCAACGGTGGTGGTAGGGCCAAGTTCGTATGGGGGAAGGAGAAACAACAAGCATTCGATGATCTGAAACATCGCTTGTGATCAGCTCTAGTACTCTCCTTTCCCGATCTGCAACACCCATTTGATATTGAGACTGATGCATCTGACTATGTTGTGGGCATAGTTCTCACTCAGCATGGGCATCCTGTGGCATACCATAGTGATACAATATTCGATACTATCCGAAAATACCCCACCTATGACAAGGAAATGTATTCTATTGTACAAGCATGTCGTTACTGGAAACATTACATCCTGGGGAAAGAGACAATCATACACATTGATCATAAGCCTCTGTAGTTCATACAGACATAGGGGAAATTGTAGAACAATCGCCATCATAAGTGGTCCACCTACCTACAATAGTTCCATCTCAACATCAAGTATAATACATTTATCTCCAATCGTGTCGCTTACTCCCTCAGTCGCCCCCCTGTGGTTGCACTCACCACTTTGCTACAGTCTTGTGAACATGAAGCATCAGAGTGGTCCCAACTTTATCAACAAGATTCAGACTTCGCCACCACATATTAGCTCTTGTGTACAGGAGCCACTACCATTGATTTTCAAATTTAGTATGGACTATTATGCCACATGTTCCATCTATGTGTTCCTACAAGCAATCATGCAAAGCTAATTTGGGAAGCCCACTACAGTCGAGTGGAAGGACATTTTGGCGTAGAGAAAATTGTGGTCGTTCTTCATAAACATTTTTATTAGCCAAAAATTTGACAGTAGGTCAACAAGTATATCGGAGCTTGCACTACCCGTGCCATTGCCAAGCCAACCATCAATAAGCAAGGCTTATACACCCTTCTTCCTATTCCCAAAAATCCGTGGGAATCCATCTCAATGAATTACATATCTAGTTTGTCATCCACCAAGCACGGGAATGACTACGCGTTTGTGGTCATTGATCAGTTTTCCAAGATGGCCATCCTCATAGCCTGTAAGAATAATGTCACAGCAATAAAGACTGGCAAGCTCTTCTTCGAACGAGTTTTGGTCCACTTTGGGATACCATAGACCATCATATCCGACCGAGACAACTGGTTCCTCATCACCTTTTGGTTGATTCTCTGATCTCTGTTGGAAACCAAGCTCACAAAATCCACTGCTTTCCACCCCCAAATCGGTAGCCAAACTGAGGTCATCAATCCAATGATTGTGCACATCCTGCACATGTACAATTCTACGCATCCCTATACATGGGATGAGAGTATTCCATATGTCCATCACAAATACAATAGGTCTCTCCATAGTTCCACCATCCATAGCCCATTTCAGGTGGGTCTGGGATTCCAACCCTTGGAACCCATTAATGTTGCACTTCCTCTTGCCACCGCGAAGACAAAATCTTTCCCTGATAAGTCTATGATAGACAAATCCACCAAATTTATTGAGTGTATTCAACACATCTGCCAATAGGTCCAAGAGATTTTGCATAAATCCAATGCTAAGTACAAGCAACGCCATGATCAACATAGGGTACCATACTAGTTTCAGGTTGGAGACAATGTCTGGTTACATTTGTAGAAGGATCATCTCACCAAGCCCCATCAGAATATTCGCCCACTTCGTTATGTGCCTTACACTATCACCAAGTCTATGGGTAGCAATGCTTTTGAGCTCAACACTCCACCCTTCTTTGGTCTGCATCCAATATTCAATGTGGACCTCCTTCGACCATATTTTCCACCGTTATTGGACACCTCTGAGATCGTCAAACAGCTGACACCAAGAGAGCTCAACCCTGACTGGATGGAACAAGCATTCACCGATCAGATTGTTGACATAAAGGTCAAGGGCACTCGCCAGCAACGAATCCAGCTTTATCAGGTTGTCAAGGCAGGGAAACTCCTACACCAAGGAAAGTGGCTCACCTAGGTTCAAATCCAACAGAATTTTTCTCACCTAATGGGGAAACTCAATGAAATGTAGACCATTTCTTCCTAAGGGGGGAGGATTTATCCAGGTGGATATTGGAGGCCACCTTCCTATTCCGACTGGATCCTCGTGTCTGTTTTGTTTCAACACGTCTTTTTGTACTACTTTATAATTATGAGTTATACACTTCTGGGGTTGTCTAAAGCCTCACACATTCTCCAGGTGGATACAAATGACCTCTCTCCTAATCCAACTGGCTTATTTTGTATGTTTTCATGTCAGCACATCTTGTTGTATTTTCAGGGCTATTTTAGGGCCCTAAACATTATTTTTTTTAGCTCACCACAATCATGCTATAGACAGAGTCAGATTCTTATGGTGGAATGTGTATTTCTCTAAAATACCTTTCCAATGGGCTATCACGTGTCTAAAAAGGAGGTTGTATGCAAAAGTTATGACCATAGGAAGTTGAAGTACCAAATTACACCAACTTACCCATAGGGCCTACATGACTTTTGGCGTTTCACCTTCTAGGGTTAGGTTTTTGGAATTCATGAGTAATATGAAAAGGGCCTATGGAGCCTCATTGTAATCCATTATGCTCAGATAGATGGGTGTATCAGCCACATCTCTTCTCAGAGATAGCTACCACCATTCGAGCAAGTTTCAATTCTGCAGTTTTATAGTTTCAACCTATTTCTTTATTTAATAGAAGATATTGTTCACTGGATATTTGTTTTATTATTCCTATCTCTGTGTTTACTGTATTCAGTCTATTAATCAGTTCATTCTACTCCTAAATCCAGATCATGGGTGGTTGTGGGTGTGGTGTTGTCAACAATCGCAATTGTTTGACAACCTCTCCTAATATGAGGTTCTTTTGGATTCCTCTATCAACAATAAAATGCAGGGTTGTCGCCTTCACCCATATATGTGAATGGAAAAGATTATTCCCCTCTTTAGGATCTTCTAGTTCTTCTGGTTGAATTTTTTAAGTTGCAACAATAGTCGTGGGGTGTGTGTCGATGATATATCCTCTCCCATTATTTTTTGAATCAGGGTTCGTCTCCTATTCTTTGATCTTGTACACCAATTTTTTTTTTGAGAAACATTCATCAGTGTTGTGCCAAGGTATTTTTTGGAAATCACACCACTTTATAGTGTTCTTCTTCATCTTTCCATTACCCTTCTTTTCTTATGGCTTGGACTAGTTTTCTAGAGGCTGGTTGTTAAGGCCATATTTACCATACTTTGGTTGTTGTGGATTTGCAGACCCAAACTCCCATTTGTTCTAGTACCTAAATTTCTTCTCTATTTTGAAATCATATCGATAGGCATCTCCCAGTGATGAGATGTCTAGGAAATCCATTTCGGTTTGGATGTACCTATGCAGAGCACTGTGGTATTTTAGAACCAAATGTCGCTTGGAGTCTTTGATACCTAGCTTGGTGCCCAAGGTATGGAAATTATTTGTGAAATCCGACATTGTTTGGCCCCTCTCTTGCCACAGTGTGGTCCATCTCATGTACTAGTCGTCATAGTTACCAACATGGTAATATTGTTCCTTGACCGTATACGCAAAAAAATACCAAGTGGCCTCGGCCCCACATATTCCAGAATCCTCTATGGAACTTTTCTCCTAGTAAGTTTCCCGCCAATGTTTGACATGGGGGATAACCTTAAGGAGTGAGAAGGTGATTATTTTCTTGTCAAAATAATTGTGAACAGAGAAATAACCTTCTAGCAGATTCAACCATTTTTCTAGGGCATCTTCATCGATCTGACCTTCAAATACGAGAATATCAAAATTAAATTGTACCTTGAAATGAGAGGTGACTCCAAAGTGGCCGCTTAATGAAGATGCTCTTGTTGTTATCGGTAGGCGTTGAAGTGGGAAAAAGTCTCCACAATTTTGTCCCTCTATCGTGTGAGAGCTTGCTCAAGCAACATATTATTAGAATCTTCTGCTCTTTCATCAAGGTATTAGAATCTTCTGCTCTTTCATCAAGGTATTAGAATCTTCTGCTCTTTCATAGTCTAGTTGCAATTTCCTCGAAAGAGAAAATTGTAACTACAAAATTATACCTGTAAATGCAAGTAACATATGTGCCATTACTTATAACCCAATCTAGTACTTTATTCATTAATTTTCTTGCATCGAGAATAGTGAGATGTATCTATATTCGAGGTAGATGTGTCACAAATATGGTTAACATTCTATATTTTATACTCTTTTTGGTTTGTCATCTCTGAAATCCAGTTATGCAATCTTTATCGAAATTCCAATTTTAAATGAATGAAATTGTTGTTTTTAATGAAGAAATGAATTTAACAACCTTAGATACCACTATTATAACTAAATTGTGCAATGTTAACATTGGGTATGTACAATTCCATTAACCCAAAATGATTTGTGTTAGATTTCACCTTAAAAATATTGATTTCCCTTTTGGTTATTTTAAATCACCAAAAAAACCTTAAACCAATTCATAACACTTTTTTAAACTATGATAATATGTCATATTGTAATGTTAATAAATTAAATTAAAAAAAAATATCCTTAAAATTAAAAATAGTCAATATAATAATAACAAATTATAAAAATAAACCATAATAATTATAAAACTCTGTCATAAAATAAACTAACATAAATATATCTTAAACTCATATTTTCAAAACCGAATAAAATATGTATATATCACTTTTGATCCTTTCAACGTCTATTAGGTGCATGGTTAAAACCCATATATATTTCCATCACTTCATCATGAATATAACCTACGTAATAAACCTCATATGATAGTAGCATTAATAGAAATTACTCATGCACGTCAAGTGGTCAATGTTGAAGTAAAAGAGACTTATCTTCGTGAGGAATCCAACAAATGGATCGACCTTACTCATCAAATAAGGGTTATAGAGGGTCTCTCAAAACTTGTTTAATTCATTAATTAAGGTATTATAAATTTGGTATTGAAGTTTATTTTTTTTTATTAAGAGTTTAAATTTTTTAAATTTTTAGCTTTTAGTTTTTTTCAAGATTTTTATGGAATTGTAATTTTTAAAAAATGAAATTTTTTCAAATCTTATATGTTAGATGGAATAATTTTAATAATGATATAATTTAAGATCACAATTTAGTTAAATATTAAAGTGATATGTGATATGGTCTTGTTTGTAAAAAAAATGACTTAAATTTTTAATTTAAGTGTACTTACTCTAACCTCCTTGATTCTCAACTAAGAAACATGTATTGAATGAGGTAGTTTACTCCAATAATTGGAAGATATGTTTCTCATTCTCCTCGCCCAAATTCAAATCCCAATAAAACTTAGCTTATTAACACCAAACTCAAAAACACATTTTAATTAATGTATGAATCATCAAATCTTTTTAAAATGACATGGGTTTTTATATCCTTTCTATATTATAATTTGATTACTTTATTTAAAATTTATAAATTATAATTTTTTTTTTTTTAAGTTTTAGAAGTATTGGGTTTTGTATTTTTTTATATTGTAATTTTAATTATTTTATTTAAAACTTATAAATTACAATTTTTTTAAGTTATACAGTTGTTTTAACTTGAATGACATTGATTATTTAAACAAATATCATAAAAAAATAACATGATTCTCTAAATTATTTGTTTAATACTACATTAAAATTCTTAACATTTGTATTACTTTAAAGAAATTCCATTGTATATATCCATTTTTTATTAAGAGAAAGGTAACAGGACTTCATAAATTCAATTCATATTAGTGATAAATTATCATAAAATTATAATAATGACATCAATGTAGTAGGTTAAAGATTATATTAAATGATGATTTTTAAGGGGATATTTTCTAGAAATCTGGTCAAAAATTGTTGGATTTATATATTTAAGTGATTATTTTTGTATAATTTTAGTGCCCTAAAAATTTCTCAACATACTGAATCTATTTTTACATTTAAAAATGGATTTTAAACAACAAAAAATAGTAATTCTTATAAATTTATATGGCGAATTCCAACTAAAAAACTGTTTGGTAAAACAACTAGCAAACTTCTTAATTATTACATGAAACACTGCATAATTAGTTTATTGGTATCATCACAAGCAAAAGTTTTTTTTTTTTCCACTAACCTGAAATCCAGTGTAAAGTATATAAACCAAAGCTTTTAAGAGATAAAGCCAAAATCTTTTGGAAATTAAGTTGTGATGTCATGGAACTGTTGTTGGGTTTTACTGGAATTGATGGCTCTCACAAAAATTGAGGTTTCACAAAGTTATTTACATAGTTTATTTAGATGAAGACTACACTTCTATTTATCAAAATTTGTATTTTTATGAGATCAACAGAAAATATTATTCACCTATTTTTATTTTTAAGATATGAACACTCAACAGGGCAGGAGATTAACATGAACGTGTCATATTCAAACTGCTCGGCTGTCAATACTCAGCGGCAATTGAAAAACTAAATATTTATAGGGAATCGATTAGCTGTGTCCATGGCCATAAGGGAATCCCAGCAATATAAGGGAATCGTTTACAAATAAATAAGTTTTTTTAATAGAATGGACAGGTTAGAGGGATCTGATATGCACAACTGTTGGAGCTCTATCTTATCATGTTTCCATTTAATATGGCAAATGTGCAGGCAGGGTTTATGATTGAACATATTCTAAAATGCAAAACGAATATATACAGATTTGGATATTCGTCAATGGCTGTCTGACCCTCCAATGGAGAACTGGAAAGCCATATGAAAAAAATAATGTTTGGCACTTCTTGCAGAGCTTGAATCAAGGCAGAAGTCTGGAGGGTGTGCAGAGATTAATTAACGATGAATATTAGTAACAGCGATTCGAAGGCCAGCAGGGTCGGCAGCTCAGCTTCAACTCAGATACACCATGCTTCGCTGGTTTCGTTGGGAGTCATGTTCCTCCTCGCAGTATTGATTCTGTCAGCTATATTTCGATGGGTACGCCCAATCTTTCCTGGATTGACAATTAATCAGTTTAACGTTGCAGGCATCGCCTCCGATATAAATGGAAACGGTGGCCCAGTCGGTGTTATGCGCAGAGCCATGGAGGAGGGCGCCACACGGGGCATCGCCCAAGCAACGTTGGAAGCATGTCCCAAGATTATATACTCGGAGAAATTACTTGACGACTTTCGATCACCTGCATCCGAAGAGCAGCATGAAAAAATTATGTGTTCCTGCGCCATTTGCCTTGAGGATTACAGGGAATCGGTGGACGTCCTGCGGCTGTTGCCCGACTGCGGTCATATGTTCCATGTGGGCTGCATTGACCAATGGCTGGCATTTCAGCCGACATGTCCCATCTGCAGACAGTCTCTTGGAGTCACCCATTACAGGTGATTCTCCAAAAATTTGTTGCAGTTGCACTGGTTGGTCTTGTACCTCTCTATTGCTTGCCATGACAATCAGAGAGAGATTTTGTTTTCATAAAAGCTATTTACAAGATTGGGATATTATTTACAAGATAGGGATATCATAGTGTTATTTCAAATAGATGTAACTACATAATAAATCTTATACAAGAGGAGGAGAGAGTTGAATATAAATCTTATACAAGAGGAGGAGAGAGTTGAATATAAGTATAATCATTCTGTGATCTATGGGTTAGTTTAGTTGGTGAGATGTGAATATACTCTCTTTGTTTGGGGAGAGATCACGTGTTAGAACGTTGTATCCGTAGGGTTATGGTTTAGTACTACATATTATTCACAAAATGGAGAAGTATATAGTGAGTTTCCCACAACTTTTACTGTTGAAAAAACTATAATTATTCTGTAATAAATATAAAACATTGTATCAAATCATCATTTTAATATCAGTATAAATTAAATATTATAATTTAAAATAATTTATTTTAATATCAAGTATTAATTTTTAGTTATGAATCATTAAAAATGTTTAAATTATATGATGATTTTGAAATGATAGTAATGAACTATACAAATTTAAGTAAAAATTAAGAATGATAAGAAAAGAAAAAAGTTAAACATAAAGATGGGAAATAGTTATGTATAAGATTGAACTAAATATCTAATTATGATATAACTGTTATAGTTACCTAAAACTATATAAAGAGATAAATTATACTTTACTTGAAACCAACTTTTTACTCAGAGGAGATAAATTGAAAAATCTCAGCAAATTTAAAAAAATAAGGAATCATTTGTGTAAAATGACATAACTTCTCTTTTACCTTTGGTTTTGCAGTATGAACTAAAATCTTTTCTGTTTGGCTAAGTAAACTTCTTCTTAGAACCTAAGGAAATAGGTTAATAACCCAAGACCCAAAAACATCCTACAACAGCAAAAATCAACCTACATTCATGAATAGAAGCCATTGATAACTGTTCTCACTCTTGAATAACAACTGAATTATAATAAATTTTGCCACTATAATTAACCTCTCTCTCACTTTACACAACGTTACATGGTCATTCAACAGCACGAACACCCTACCCACCAACTGAGTGTGGTGCCACCAATTATCAATCCGCAGATAGCCTAGCAAATCCTGGATATAGAGCATCCTGGATATGATGGCTCTATGTTAATAGGGATTTGTTGGGAAAGATATTGACGAAGAAAGAATGAAAATGAATGAAATGAAAGAGTCTATATTGTGCACTCCTTCTCCCTCTCTCTTTTCATTGTTCATTGTTTTATCAGAGTACTTTTTTATTTCTGTTTTTACTTTACAAATGTATATTTATTGTAGTAGTCTAAACGTTTTATCTTTTGGTTGTTTTTTTTAATTAAGAATGATAAGAAAAGAAAAAAGTTAAACATAAAGATGGGAAATAGTTATATATAAGATTGAACTAAATATCTAATTATGATATAACTGTTATAGTTACCTAAAACTATATAAAGAGATCAATTATACTTTACTTGAAACCAACTTTTTACTCAGAGGAGATAAATTGAAAAACATCAGTAAATTTTAAAAAATAAGGAACCATTTGTGTAAAATGACATAACCTCTCTTTTACCTTTGGTTTTGCAGTATGAACTAAAATCTTTTCTGTTTGGTTAATAACCCAAGACCCAAAGACATCCTACAGCAGCAAAAATCAACCTACATTCATGAATAAAAGCCATTGATAACTATTCTCACTCTTGAATAACAACTGAATTATAATAAGTTTTACCACTATAATTAACCTCTCTCACTTTACACAACGTTACATGATCATTCAACAGCAAATCCTGGATATAGAGCATCCTGGATATGATGGCTCTATGTTAATAGGGATTTGTTGGGAAAGATATTGACGAAGAAAGAATGAAAATGAATGAAATGAAAGAGTCTATATTGTGCACTCCTTCTCCCTCTCTCTTTTCATTGTTCATTGCTTTATCAGAGTACTTTTTTATTTCTGTTTTTACTTTACAAATGTATATTTATTGTAGTAGTCTAAACGTTTTATCTTTTGGTTGTTTTTTTTAATTTTTTTTGTTTGACTTTGCTCGAAATTTAATGATTGGATTTGTAGATTTGAGTGGTTAAGTTTGTATAATTCAAGTGTCTCAGGGTTTTTTCAGCAAGCTGAATCCATTAATACATTCAAAAATGCAATTTAAACAACAAAAAAACAACCATTTTGTTCAAATTTACATCATCAAAAAACCCCAAAAATAAAACATTTAATCAACACCACAGGCCATATTTATTTGGTGTACAGCCAGTAGGTTCTAAAATCCATCTATATAGATTCTGTGGTTGGTAGGTTGATTTTTCTTTAGAAATATATGAGCTAGATAAAGTAATATCTCTTCATAATAGCCATCACAGCTCCGTGAGTAGTTGCAGTTAACCTCCTCTCCATTTATTAATTTGATTCTGTAATACTGTACCTGCATCAATGCGCTGGAACTTTCAACAATGGTTCGGAATTTAGTTATTTGGGGGGGCACGTGTAATATGTGGACCCTACAAGTACAATCATGGCAGATGGATCTTGATGGGTGTGCAAAGATTCATTACACCAACTCCCTCAAAAAAATACAATAAAAAAGCGGCGACTCTAATCACTAGCTGACATTGGCAAAATATTAAACGTCATTAATGATTTGGTTCACTGTAAATTAGTGATACTCTCTGATGATGTAAATAGTGATGATACAAATGTTGCTTATCTTGAGAATAATATCAAATTTGATTATAAAAATGAAATTAATGAGTTGGGTGAGTGTAAGGTTCAATATGTGTTTCCTCTCGAATGTTTATGGGTTCAAATTTAGATGGGAAAAGATATGTAAATTGTAAAATAGCATAGCAATGTACGTGTGTGAGTCAACAATATAAGTAATAAAATTATACATATATAGATTTAAATTATACAATTTGTATAGTTGGATTTATATGTGTATGTAGTTTCATCAATGATATATATATTCAATGTAAATTCTATAGTTGGATTTGTATGTATGTGTAGTTCTATTAGTATCGAATTTGTATAGACTATTTAAAAATGATTTGGAATTGATTATTATATGGTTTGTAGATTTGGGGTTTAAAATTTTCTAGGGTCAATTTGAGGTATCAAATGATATTCATTGTTTTCCACTGGTTTAAAAATCACCTCAATGTGAGTTTATAATCACAAAGTATGTGTCTCGCAAGTTGACCTACCTTATTGTTATCACTGAAATTTCATCCGCAAATGGTTACAGGAATCCAACATCTCCAAACACCTATTAATTCACCCACAGCTTCGGAAATGCACGTCCAAGAGGCAAAAACTATACAAATGGGTCAAAAAATTGAAGTGTCCAAATTCACCAAAGAAATAACCCACACATGCCCGAGACGCACCGCTTTCTACAGGAAAAATCGCACACATGCTCAAGATGTGCTACTTTATATAGGAAAACCCGTGCACATGCGTGATTATTTACAGTAAAAGCTGCACACTTCCATGAACGACGCATTTATGGCTCTTGTTGGCCCCTCACCCACTTTTGGTTCAACTCCCAAGTCGATTTGACCCTCAAATCCGAGCTGAATCCAAGTGGGGGGTTGGTCAAAGACCTAAGGGTGCCCTAAAGGACCCCTTGTTCACACTAAGAACTGGTTGCATAATGCCTCAAAGCTATGCTATAAAAGGAGGCCATGGGTGCACTATATTTTCAAGGAATTCATTTGTAAKGTTATGYTGCTRCTATTCTCTTGGGGAATCCTCTTTTCTCATCMAGRGCATACTAGCACCATTCCATTTGGGCAATCCACATCAMCTTTTGAGTGGGTTAGCTTGGGATTATTTCCCCATTTCTTTCAAGTTTCCAAGTTGTAAGAAGAGCTCAATCTTGGGGGTCCAAGAGCCCTCCCTTGGAGGAAGAAGGGACCCAAAGTCCCCTTTCTTTTCGGTGTTTTCTTTTCACTAATACAATTCTTTCCATTGGTGATATGAGTCTTGTTTGCTTCTTGTTCTTATGTCCTTATGGACAATAGTTTAGTTGTTCTTTCCTTTCCTAGTTTGATTCTTAGTTTAGTCTTTTATGTTTATTTTTCTAACCATTTCCTTTACAACTGTCTTGCTTATCTAACCCAACTAAGCTTGTAAGGACATTTGTTTTGCTCATTTAGGTGACAAAATAGGTGCAACACTTATAGAACACCATGGTACAAGTAGATGCAATATAAACCCCCGTTACTCACATTGAGGATAGTCATCTGTGAACTTTCAAGATGATTTTGGAAGGTCCAAAACCCTAACACTATTTGAGGGTTGAGGCATGCAAAAACCCCAACCTTAGAAGGCTATCAGACTATATTAAATATTGGGCCATTCGGAACAGAAAGAGTTTGATTCTTTTAGTATTGTACTTGTTCAATAGTTGAGCAGAGCATCTAGGAGTGTTATATTAGAGAATAACAAAGGAGGTATATGATTATGTAGCATTCGATCAAGCCACTGTGTCAAAGACAACTTCATAGTGAGTGCCCTTTATTTGTACTTGCATTTCATAACTAAATAAAAAAAAAGCAACACACAGAGCTCACCTTCTAGCTAGGTTTTATTCCATATTGGGTTTCCCAGGATACATCTTGTGTTCATTTGTGTGGATGGTGTTCTCATTTTCTTGTTCTTTCATTTTCATATTTCGGTTATTTTCATAAATTTGAGCATTAAGCTAATAATAACAAATTTGAGATCTAAGGAAATACATTTCCTAATAAAATATTATAGAATATTGTAAGATCTATTGGCACACACCATTCTTGTAGAATATCCATTGTAGTTTAAAGATAATATTGGTATTAGAGTAGTTTTCTTTGGGTTTTTTGTGGGAAGTGGCAAGATCTAGAAATTGGCTTAAGAAGAAACTTGCAAAACCCTAGCCATGGAAGATGAGTCCATTCATAAAAACCCACAGGATGCAACATAAGAGAGATCTGTGAAGCTAGAAGAACAAGTTGTTGATATCTCTTGCAACATGGCCCTCCTTACGATAGGTCTAGTGAACAAGTTTGGACCTTTTGGGGAAGTTGGTGGCTCTAAATTAGAATTTGGGTTGGATGAGAAATTAGGAGATAGCGAAGACCTAGAAAGGGAGTCAAAAAAAGAGCTTGAGAAAGAGAAACCAAATTCTAGTTTTATCACTCCTTCACAATCTATATTTAAAATGGAAGCAAAAGTCGACATCAAGTGTTACAAAGGTGAGATCGATGTTGTTAAGTTGAGTCATTGGTTGCAACAATTAGAAGTGTATTTAAATGTCCATAATATAGACGAAGAGAAAAAAAAATTATTTTCCCAACTGAAACTAGAGGGCCATGCACTAACTTGGTGGGAAATCCACATAGAGACACTTAGGTTAGAGGGTGATGGTGATTATGTTCTGTATCTCTCCTAAGAACCCAAACATACTCCTAAAGTATCTCATGGGTATACACAATCATTTGTGAAAGAAAGTGATGCTCCTCAAACTAGGGACCATTGATGAGGGTTCTGTCCAAGAACAACACCTGGATAACATAGGCCATAAGAAGGACAACCAAATGGGTTTAAACAAAAATACCACCAAGATGCTTCGAACAATTGGAAGAAGAGGTGGAAATGAAAAGACAAGAAGATGTCATCCACTCCACATTAGTGCAAGGATCCAAACAACCAATGAGACCATTGTAATATATATGGTGACATTGAAGAAAAATGTTGGAAGCTACATCCATAGTTGAATCCCAAGAACCATAAGAAGGACGCCAAGAAGAAGAACCCATTAGCCATGGATTTAGACAACTCGATTGAGATTAGTTTGGATATGAATGGAAATATTGTATTCACTATAGTGCAGAAAGAGGTGGATCTCAGTAGCCTTCATCACAAAGAAGAGAAGGAGATGAAAAAAATCTTCCACATTAAGATATAGGCAAAAAATACCAAGGTTGATGCTTTATTTGATTCTGGTTCACAATCCAATCTCATAACATACAATCTGGTTATCAATATTAGGTTGAAAGTTCATGATCATCCTATCCATTGGGATGGGTAAATAATGATGCAAAGTTGAAAGTCACAAAACAATGTAAGATCAAATTTTATATAAGTGTATATTTTATTGATTAAGTGGAGGTAGATGTAGTACCCCTTAACGTGTGTGTTGTACTGTTTTGGAAGCCCCTACATGTGTATGAGTATGCAATCTTTATCAGTAGAGAAAACTAGTACCATATGATTAAGGATGGGAATTATTACATCATCAATGCACACAAAGGTAAATCTAAGATATTTCTGGTAAGACAGTGATAGTGATGACGATGGGGAGGTGGAGCAGGCACAGGATCAGGGACATCTGACATCAAGAGAGAAGTCTTCACAAGCTGGGGCTAAGGACCCAGTCATGGCCTCGATGTCAGGATTTCTGAGATATCAAACCTTCAGGGTCAGAGGTGTCCTTAAGGGAACAAGGTGACAATATTTATCGATGGAGGAGCATCCCATAACTTCATTGACAATAACATGGTCAAGAAGAGAGGAATTCTGACAGAGGAATTCGATGGGTTCATAGTAGTCATTCCAGGAGGCTACCAGATGAGTTGCACCAAGTGGATTCCCAAGCTCACAATAACCATGGGAAACTACTTAATGAAAAATGATTTCTTTGTGGTGGACATACCAGACACAAATGTAGTGTTGTGCGTTCAATGGATTTACACTATTTGGAAATACACTATTGATCATAGGACCATGGAGATGGAGTTCATAGGGTCGGATGGGAAGATTGCGGTCCTACAAGCCATGCACCAATACCCACCAGAGATTGTGTCATCACACAACATGGAGGCACTTATGAGGCATGGTGATATAGAGTGGGTTACAGAGTGTTTTATTTTTGACAGAGATCCACCTGATCGTCTACAGCAACTTCGAGAGGACTTATAGGTATTACTCCGCAAACATCATAAAGTATTTCGTGACATTCCTCCTGGAATTCCACCTAATATAGGTTTTGAGCATATCATAGAGCTAGAGGAGGGGGTCCAAGAAATTATCACAAACCCCTATCAGCACCCTAAATTTTACAAGGACGAGATTGAAAAAACCATTAAAGAATTGTTGAAAATGGGCCACATCTACCCTATTTCTAGCCCATTTTCCTCCTCTGTTGTCTTAGTCAAGAAGAAGGATGGTACTCTGCAGATGTGTATTGACTATAGGGCCCTAAACAAGAAGACAATCAAGAATCGGTACACCATACCCAAGATAGATGAATTAATGGATGAGCTCAGGGGAACCAAATTCTTCTCGAAGATTGATCTTCGATCAGGGTATCACCAGATCAAGGTACGAGAGCAGGACATACCTAAGATAGCCTTTATATGCCACTATGGGAATTATGAGTTTTTGTTCATGTCATTCGGGCTAACTGACGCCCCTGCCACGTTCCATTCGTGCATGAATCATGTGTTCAATAAGAAGCTCAGAAAGTTCTTATTGGTCTTCTTTGATGACATCCTCATATACAACAAAAAATGGGAGGACCATCTGCGACATCTGGATGAAGTACTTGGTATTATAGAGAGTCAACAGTTATATGTGAAGGAATCCAAGTGAGAATTTGGTATGACAAAGATGCTCTACTTGGGGCACATGATTGGGATGAACGAGGTACAGGTGCACCAAGAAAAGATCAGGGTGATTATTGAGTGTCCATCTCCTAGGAATGTGACCAAACTGAAGCGATTTCTCGGTCTTTGCACTTACTACAGGAAATTTGTTAAGGGATTCTCACAGTTGACAGCGCCACTGACCGATCTCACCAAAAAGGGGGATTTTGTTTGGATAGAGAAGGCCCATGAGACATTCGAGAAAATGAAGCAGGTGATGAGCTCATGCCCTGTTTTAGCACTCCCTGATTTTACTCATCCCTTTGTGTTGGAGTGTGATTCTTCGAGAATTGGTATAGGATCTGTATTGATGCAAAACCATCACCCCATAGCATTTGATAGCTACAAACTCCGAGAGTATGAGCGAAATTACTCTATATATGACAAAGAGATGTTGGCCATAATGCATGCTTTGACCAAATTTCGGCAGTACCTGGTGGGGAACAGGTTCAAGGTAAAGACTGATCATAATAGCTTGAGGTTCCTCATGGAGCAAAAGGAGTTGAGCGAGCAGCAACAAAAATGGATCAGTAAAATCCAAGCCTACGATTTTGAAATTGAGTATGCGAAAGGAAAAAATAATGTGGTTGTCGATGCCTTATCGAGGATACCCACTCTCTCTATCAAGAAGATTTTAGTGGAATGGAAGGCACTTCTATTGGTAGAATACTCCAAAAACAGATTTTCTTGTGAGATAATTGATGGCCAAGTCTTCGATGACAGGTACAGGGTTATTGATGACATCATATATTATAAGGACCAGATCTATTTAGTACCAAAATCCCAATTGAAATACAAAATTTTGCATGCAACACATACTTCTCCTTTGGCAAGTCATCCAGGATACCTGAAAACTTATAAACAAATTCGAGAGAGTTTCACTTGGAAGGGTCTTAAGACTATTGTATTGAAGTTCATACGGGAGTTCCATGTCTGTCATCAAAACAAGGTGGAACATACCCACACAACAAGATTGCTCCAACCACTTCCCATTCCTGAACAAAAATGGGAAAGCATTTCGATGGATTTTATCACAGGGTTGCCTCTGGTTCAGGGGAAATATTATATCTATGTGGTGGTTGTCAGGCTTACTAAATTCGCCCATTTCTTCACCATATCATCCAAATACTCTGCAGCGCAAGTAGCATAATTGTTCTTCAAAGAGGTATTTCGGCTGCATGGACTGCCTAAGACAATTGTCAGTGATCGAGACAATAGATTCATGGGGGGTTTCTGGCAAGAGTTGTTTTGACTCGTAGGTATATAATTAATGCCTAGTACCATTTATCACCCTCAAACGGATGGGCAAATATAAATTTTGAACAAATGGCTCGAGGGGTATTTAAGAAATTATGTATCGGGGTAACAAAAGGCGTGGATCAAATGGCTGCACTTGGGTGAACATTGCTATAAAACCACTTATCACATGCCGGTCAAGATGACACCTTTCAAATATTTGCATGGTTATGATGCTACCACCTTTGTGGATCGAGCATTTGGGGAAAATCGAGCACCCAAAGCCAAAGATTGGATTTAGGAGAGTCAGGACATCTTGTTAACTCTCAAAGATAACCTGCAAATGGAACATAATCAACAAAAGATGTATGTTGACAAGAATAGAGTGTAGCATAGTTTCAAGGTGTGAGACTTGGTATATCTCCGCCTATACAGACAATCATCCTTGAAAATGAAAGGGCCAGAGAAATTGAAGCCGCAATTCCATGGTCCCTACAGAATTTCGAGGCGAGTCAGGGAAGTAGCTTATGAGCTAGAGCTTCCATAGGGGTGTACGATACACAATGTCTTTCATGTTTAATGCCTTAAGAAGGCGGTGGGACAACATGTTGTCATTTCTATGGAGTTGTCGCCATTGGATGAGGAGGGGAAGTTGATCCTAATTTCGGAGGAGGTGTTGGAGACTAGAGAGTGGAAATTAAGGAACATGACCATTAAAGAGTACCTGATCAAATGGAAAAATCTACCTATTGAGGATGCTACTTGGGAAGGAGAGAGGATATTGCGACATCCTGGATTACATTTGCTTGAGGACAAGAAATCTCAGGGAGGGAGGGTTGTAATGTCCCCGTTGGCCTAGGAAGAATAAGGAATGGTTCTCCTAGCCTAAATTGGTTCCCATAGGATAAGTCAAAAAATTTACCTAGGGAACTCAACTTTTGCCTAGGAAATGAATTTATAAAGTGAAAAAGGGGAAAACAAGAGACATGGGTCTTAGGAAAAATAAAGTTACTTCAAAATTATAAAGTGTGCAAGCATAAAGTGACTTTAAAAGAAAATTAAAAGTAAAGTGAGAAGGAATTAATTCAATGAGAAATAAAAGAGGGGAAAAGAGGAGGCACCCCTCATTCTTGCATTCACTCATTTTGGAAAATAGAATTTTGAGATATCTTGAGAAGAGAGTCTAGGGTTTTTTGAAAACCTTCATCTATATCTAGTTTCGGTATTAAAACTATACACCCTAGTCAGATCTGAGGAAGAAGTCACTTCAGATTTATTCATTGCACTTCACTTGATTGAGTTCCTTCATTCAATAGTTAATCTAGATGTGTGGGGATCAATTTAATCAAGGAGGATGAGTTTACTTCGCTACTGGGAACTTTTTCTTTACTTGAGAAACTTCCTCCTTCATTTTTCCGAGTTGAAGAAATCTTGAGTGATTCTTCATATTGTTGGTCGATTTATTACTTGTGTGGGGCATACCCATCACCACAAGAGCGCATATCTCATCACAGAGATCAGAAATACCAATGTTGGGGGTGTATCCCTTTTCTTGGGCGTGATCTATAAAGGATGGGTGCATATCTCCTTGCAAAAGGTGAAAATACAAGGGTGGGGGTCGAATCCTCATATTGACAAGAGTGGAAGAGAGGCACAAAATGATTATTGGTCGTGGAACCTTCTTACTGGGTGCATTGGGTGCTTCATAATTGTTGTTGTGTTGGTTTTGGACTATTGGGAACGTTTTTATTTCTTAATGGAGTTTTATTGAATGTTGGGTTGCATATTATTGTCAATGAAGGTCGTGGGAATTTCTATCAAGAACCAGGATTGTTCTACAATACTATCTCAGAGTTGTAACATCTATCTCTTATCAGTTTGAGAAGTGAACAAAGATAAAGAAGAGGACTTCTATTCTGTTGTTGATTTATTCTCCTTATACAACCTATTCCCGGCATCTATTATCTCAGAGTACTCGTTTTTGGGCACATATTCACTTTGTTGGGCACTTTTATTGTGGATTGTATGTTCAGAAACAGACATGATTAAGGAGATGGGTGACTCTGATCACATATAATCAAGTTCCTTATTGCATTGTTGTAGCTTATGATTGTGGTATTTATTTAATGTTAAGTGCTGATATGTGTGCCCACTCATAAGACTTATTGTTGGGTTATGTTCTATTATGTATCTTTTCCCTTATTGCCAAGAATAATTAAAGAAGATTGTGGGATTAGTGCCTTCCATAAGCATATGATATTACTATTCTCAAATTGATTACTGTTATAAATTGTCATTGAACTATTTGAAAAAATATTCCAACCAAATTTAGAGGAAAAATTGTATAACCTAGGTAAGGAATATTACAGTATGATTCATAAAAAGAGGCATACACTGAAGATGAGTACTTTAAAGAGGTGTTTCAACAGTGATATGACCAAATTTGCATAGAATAAGATGACGGTAAGGATGACTATCATCTCTAGAATGGGTTTCTTTATAAGCTAGATAAACTCTATGTTCCTAAAGGTGAAATATTATAGTTTATCAAAGATTCTCAAACCTCCAAGGTTGCTAGACATTTTGGTCTTGGAAATCCAATTTCCAAATTACAAAAGAATTTGTATTGGCCCAAAATGCAAGAATATGTAGCTATGTATATTATAAGAGGCATAGTTTATTGTACCAACAAGCCTTGTAATAAAAAAAAAAGGTTTATACCATCCCTTACTAGTGCCCACTTGATCATGGGATATAATTTCCATGGATTTGTGAGTGGTTGACCACCAAATGGGAAAGGTCATGACTATTTGTTTTCGTTAGTTGACAAGTTCAATCAGATGTGCATTCATATGCCTTGTAAAAATACCATCAAAAGATAAGAAGTAGCAAGCATGTTCTTTGAAAATATCTTTGTGCACTTGGGGACACCAAGGAGAAATGTCCCAGATAGGGATACTAGATTTCTTAGTGTGTTTTGGACTACACTTTCGGAAAATACAGACACTAAGTTGAATAGAAATACAACTTTCCATTCATAGACATATTAGAAAATAGATGTAGTCAACATGACATCGGTTCATTTTTTAAGGGGTTACAATCAAAAGCATCTAAAAAAATTAGATGAAAATTTGATCTATATACAACACTCTTATAACAAAGTGGTTCAGACTTCTATTGGTAAGTCCCCTTTTAAAACCTACGTTGGGTACTTTTTGCCTTCTCCATTGGATGTTTTATTTGAATAGTAAGGGGGAGTGAGGGAAGACATCACACGAGAAGCATTCAAAGGAGAAAAAATTGTTGAAAAATCTAGGTAGATCCATTTGAAATTACATGTGACATTAAATAAGTCATAAGAAAAGTACAAGGCTTGACATAATCAACACATAATTGAGAAAACATTCAAGGTAGGAGACAAAGTTTGGTTGCATCTAAACAAATAAAGGCTAAATGTCCTAGTAAGAAGATCAAGGATATGTGGTATGGTCCTTTTGAAGTATTGGAGAAGGTGGGTAATAATGCCTATAGACTCAATCTACCCCCATATATGTTTGTTTACTCAGTAGTGAATGTGGAAAATTTGAAACTCTATGAGTCATCCATGTTAGATTAGGAAAATGAAGAGTGAGTCCTACCTACCATAGAGGGCTTAGCACTATAATCTTAGGCACAATCGATAGAAGACACGATTTTATAGAAGAAATTTAGAATTACCAAATAGGGGTAGCATGATCTCTAATAGATAGGGTTGAAAGGGAAACTTCTAGGAAAGGAAAAATCATACTCTAGGGAGAAGGTAGAGCAAAACTTTCCTCACCTCATGCTGAAGCTAAATCAAAATATGTCAAGTTAGCAAACACATAAGTGATAATTCTCAATCTCACTAAGATTTTTTGAATCATAGGAATGTACATGCACTATTGTTATAAAAAATACACACTTACACTTTTTGTATCTCTCTACATAGAATAACATGACATCCTTTATCTTTTCATATTTGATATAGTCAACTTGTGAACATAGATGAATTGATAGAATTCCATTTTCCCATGATTTACAAGTGGTTGGGATACCATTGCACACTAGAAACACTAATATATACATCCTCATAACCTTTAGCATTCTTAGGATACTACCTAAGACAATCCCAACAATATCAATAGCATTAGTTTTATCCTATCCATGTATTAGGTATGTAACATACCCCTATTTCCAATTTTATAAATGCAAAATGAATTTGATTGGCTTGACATCCCCAGATCATATAACCCTGATTGACCACACACACACTATACACGAGATATGTTAAATATTCAGCCACTACGAAGACAAGGGGTTCCATCATTTTAGAATTATACTTGTTCCATAGTTGAGAAGAGCATCTAGGAGTGGGATTGGAGAGCATAATGGAGGAGGTAGGAGATTCTGTAGCAGCCATTTAGGCCATGGTGTCAAAGAAAACTCCATTGAGAGTGTTTCTTTATTTGTACTTTCATTTCATATCTAAATAAAATATAGAGAGCATATGTCTCACCTTCTAGCTAGGTTTTCTCTCATATCTTATTTCCCAAGTCACATCTTATATTCACGTGTGTGGATGTTGAGTTCACTTTCTTGTTCTTTCATTTTTGGATTTCAATTATTTCCATAAATTTAAGAACTACACTGGTGATAATAAATCTAAGGTCTAAGGAAATCAATTTCATAATAAAATATTTTAGAACATTACAAGATTTGTTGTGACAAATTATTCCATTGGATTGTCCATGGCATTTTACATATCATATTGGTATTAGAGTAGTTTTCTTTAGTTTTTTTTGTAAGTTGCAAGAACCAATAATTAGATTAAGAAGGAAGTTATAGAACCCTAGCCATGCCGGATGAGTCCAGTCATAACAACCCTCAAGATTCAATAAAAGAGAGATTTACAAAGTTGGAAGACCAAGTTGTTTATATTTCTCACAACATGACTCTCCTCACAATTTTGGACCTTTTGGGGAGGTTGGTGGCTCTAACTTGGTTGTTCTATTAGATGAGAAATCGAGAGAAAGTGAAGACCCAAAAAAGGAGTAAAAAAAGAGCACGAGAAAGAGAAATGAAATCTGTAACATCTCCAAGTCCTGACTGACGAAAAATGCATGTGCCGGAGACTTCGTACTACATGCATGGTAAAAATTTCCCATCATGCACATTGACTCGGGCATCATGTGATGACTTGTAATTATTATTACTAAAATTGACTATCTTATCGATTCAAATGCAAAAATAGGAACACCATGGCATACACACTCATGCTGCTATCATTACTAATTAAAAACATGAATGCAATGGTTCAGAAATACATGAAAATAATTTAGCACACTTCAACACTCATAAATACAAAAAACAAAGTAAATGCAACATTCTATCACAACATTAAATAGTAAATTAGACACTGATCAAAACACTTATCTTTTAATAATTCTTTACTTAACCAACCACAGACAAAGGACGTTCCTCCCAACCGTAGGTTATGTTGCACCAATAATCTCTGGAACAAGCCACCCCTGTGCTGGGGCTATGAGTCCACAAGGATGGATTTCCTCCTACAAGTGTCTATAGTCCACTTTAACAAATTAAATACCCACTAAAACATAGTGACACGACCTCTAAAATAGTTCCAACCACCCAACTCTCTTCCCAATCAACCTACACAACCCAAGGGATGATACTTCCTTCTCTGCATTGTATTCCCTCGAACAATCTCCATCCCCTCGTGGGATTTAGCACAAACCGAACAAGAATCTCTCTATTTGGGGCTTCAGGAAATCTAACTGCAACTTGAGTGCTCGCACAGGAAACTCACTTTCTCTTAGGTAATTTTCTCAACAAAAAAATACCTCACAGGCATAACAACCTTATTCTTATCATAATTTCTAGCTTTAGCAAGCTTTATTCAATACCCACTATGGTTGGCCACCCTTCTACAACACTCCGCTCTATTTTATTCACTTCTCACTAACTGTAAAAATTGCTCTCTTTCCTCCTCAAATTTTATCTTTTCCTATTCTTACTTCACTCTTACTCTTCCCCTCCTAGGATGAATACACTCAACCCATGTTATTATAACTGAGTGGATAGACATCCTCACCCAAACTGTTACATGTCATATTCAATGATTGAGTGTTGAATAAGTGAAAGAGATAAATGGCTAAGTGACAAATTGATTAATGAAAATGGATTAAGAATCAAAGCATTTGGAAACCCCTCAAAATCCCCATTGAGCCCCCTCTCTTGTGAAAACATAGCTCCCCAAATCTAGTCCTTACTCATCTAGCAACCGACATTGTATTCCATTTTATTGTTTTTAATGTACAATGTTCACATATTACATTGCTTGGCCCGTGGACATTCATAATACTTACAAATATGAAATACTACATTGGGGACCAAAATTGGGGTTTCACAATCCCCTCTGCCTACAAATTGCACTTTCCTCAATGCACATCACCATAATGGTGTTCATTTATACATACAAAATATTACATCACAATAATATATGTTTTTGCAATTTAATGACTCCTGCAACAATTCCATTTGAAAATCTCTCGTTGCGGCTCCAGGAACTCCATCTACACCAAAATGGAGTCTTTATACACATATGTACAAACCTACATTCACATTCCCTCATAATATACAAAACTCTGTAGGTACTCTTCCTACATGTCTTCTCCATATTCCCATGTGGCACCTTTACGATCATAGTAGGTCCATTAGACCTTTACCAGGCCGATAGCTTTGTTCCTGATCACATTGAATTTTCAGTCCAGGATGCACACTAGTTCTACTTGAAAGTCCCCTTTGTGTTCCATCTAGATCATAATACAATTGATTATCTGGTTAGGATCTGACACATATTTCTTGAATAAATGCACATGAAACACATCATGAATTTTCATTGATGCAGGAAATGCAAGCATGTATGCAACTGGGCCTATCTTCCCCAATGATTCCCAACTTTGGGAAACTTTCCAATATCAACAAGCTTCATTTTGTTTTTACTTTTAAAAATACATGCTCTTCACTTTGAATTCCCTGTATGTCTTATTTTTATCTGCATATCTATTTTTCATGTCTTGTGTGACCTTTAAATTATGCATGATCTTTACCATTTTCTCTTCCACTTCCATTATTGTTTCTAGCCTAATAACTAATCTGTCTACTTGTTTATCTTAGTTCACTAGCATGTTCCATTTTCTTCCATACAAGGCCTCAAATGGGTTCATCTTTAATGATTCTTGGTACCCATTATTGTAAGCAAATTGGACCAAGTGAAGATGGTTTTCCCACTTGGATGACTAGTCCATTACATACATTCTTAGCATGTCTTCAATTATCCTTTTATTCCTCTCCATTTTACCATCTAACATTGGATGATATGTTGTACTGAAATTTAAAGTTGTCTCAAATCCTTTAAACAACCCCTTCTAGAAATTTGATATAAATTTGGGATCTCTATCAGAAACAATTGCCTTGGGAACACTATGTAGCCTAACAATTTCCTTCGCATAAATTTATGCAATGTTAGCTACCTTGTGAGTTATATTTGCCACAAAAAAATGTGCAACCTTAGTTAATTTATCCACCACTACCATGATGGAATCATTCTACCTCACTATTTTGAGCATCTTTGATCCAGGTGGATATCGGGGGCCACCCACCTTTTCCAAATGGCTCAAAACAATTTTCTGGCCATTTTGGCAATTTACTATTTTTAGCAGGTTTTCACTTCCGGGGCCATTTT
>JZKD02S0743199.1:30073-56558 GCA_000966675.3 Picea glauca
GCAACTTGTTTAAAGCCACACCTATAATATTCTATTTATCATCTTCTTCATTGTTTACAATACAATATAAATATAGCATCCTATGGCATCCAAACCCCTAATCCATTTGTTATCACTGAGAGTCACCCTCAGATTGCAGGAGGATAAGCCCAATACCCATCAATTTTTTTGGTGGATGTTGGTTTTATATGAGTGGAGGTCAATGGACAAAACTCAATATATGATGTTCAACACAGAACTGGACAAGAAATGCAGACGGAAGTGAGGGACACAACTAACTTCAGTCAATGAATTGAGTTTAAGTGTGAGCAGAGGCAAGACTTAGTAAGAAAGGTGGACAAGACTGTTATGGGCATCAGGCCTTCAAGCATATTGGAGAAGAAAAACTCAGACTCAAGATCACTCTTAAGCTCAATCTTTAGAAACTGAAATATGTCCAAACAATATAGTCACAACAACACAATGATCAAACCTAAATCGCCATGCAGCTACAACAACTCAACTGGATCCTCCATGCCAAAGCCATTCAGTGTAAGAGGGGAAAAGATCACAAGGAAACTAACTAAAACTTGTTGCGATACCGCTGCAATCAAACCTACATTACAACATAACAACCCTTGAATGGATCCTCCATGCCTGAGTGTTTTAGTACATTTTTTACAAAGATATGAAAAGAGGTTGACTTCTATTAATCTAAAAGTATCAAATATGATACATAACCAAAGAACAATTCTAGCATCAAAACATTACAAAATAGGGAGCTCTACTCAACTAGTTGACGAACCTAACAAAATATTAAAACTATCTATTTATACTCAGAAAAATTCACCACCACCAAGAGTGTGACGTGGTCACAATAATGAAAGCTTTACGTCTGAGAAGTCTTCTGTCAGACTGTGCATGTATCCCTCTATCATACGTGAGCTCAGATCAACATGGGTCTGCAAGAAAATATGTCCATAGGGGTACCACAACTGACAGTTCAATCCCCATGGTCGGGCCTTCCATGCCTTCTAATTACTAAGTGAGTCGAGGTTTCAACCACTAGTCCTTTCATTTATTAATTGAACCATTGAGATTGGGATGAGGCTTAGTGCCTAGGGGGTGGCCACATGTTGCTCTCAAATTGGACACTATATGAGCACATGATTGTGGGGAAATCAAAAGAGGTTTGAACTCACACTGCTTTTGGGCCCGCAATCCACTACCTTCTTCCACGTATAACTTTCTCCAAACCACGGTTTCAATTGCGGGACCACTCAATAGTTTTATCGATCGCGCAAGTTGCATCCCCGCAATGAAGCATGATTATTGATCTGGACGCAGTCTGCGATCTGGGCACACCTACTAGATTTAGTGCTACTGCCAATATTAATCACCCACCAAATTTAGAATCTGCCAAGCTATGCCCTGGGGGAGGGGGATGCTACTCTTGACGTTGAACAATAACACCTCCTGGAGGATGACCTATCGCTGCTATGTTGACGTGTCATGAAAGAGAAGTGACACATGTCACTAAGAAAGAAGTGAATGATATGCCCATGACTACCTATATTGAGTGCCACATGTCATTGCAGAACAGGGGCCAAGTGTCATGACCGACGAGTGCACTAGATGTCCATACTGATAAATTCCACGTATACTCTTAAATCGACGGCTGAGATCTCCTTCGGGTCTCCGGACTCCAGGAAAATAAAATCTCAAACCTCATCCTCTTCCATGTGCTTTTACCCAGAGCTAAGTATTTGGCGACGCGTGGCTCTTGGATCAACAACTAAGATCCCTTCGAGTCTCTGGTCTCCGAGAAAATCAAACTCAAATCTCTCTTTTTTCCATTTGCTTTCCTCCAGAGTACTAGATCTAGCACCGCATGTCCATTTGAATCGGATGGCTGAGACTTACTCTAGGCCTTCGGGCTTCAAGTGTTTCAGGTCTTCGGGACTTCGTGCACTTCAGGACTTCGGATGCTTTGGTGTTTCGGGCCTTCGGGACTTTGGAAGGCACTGCCGCTAAGATCAACAACTCCCTACTGATTTTGAGATCAATGGTCCACAATTTCTTCAGGAGTTCAGGCTGCGGCTCTTCGGAATTTTTATGCACTTCTCACTTCGAAACTCCCAAAGCTCATTTCCCTGAACGCTTGGTTGGCTTCCATTTTCCCCCTAAAGATCGGATGGCTCATGCTCACTTCGGGTTTCAGGACTTCGGACCTTTGACAAACAAATTTAACAATATTTCGAGCCCTCGATTCCTACGAACCGTCGATCTGACATTCTTAGGAATGTACGTCGTTGAAGCTGATCTCGCCTGTTGCTTTCATTTCAAGCCTGAAATGGACTTCTTCGAACGTTGTGCTTTGATGTTTCTTGTGCAAGCCGCGAAGTTGGACAACCTGCTGCCCTTGAAAACTATATGTGATAACATTTGGCTCCACAGGGGATGGCATGCTCCTTGTGAGCTACCAAGAAAAAACAGTTCTAGTGGCCTTATGCATTGGGCTATGGAGTCATGCTCAAAAAACATCCTGCTGAGGATTAAAGGCCAACAAGCACACTATCCTAAAAACGAAATAAAAATACATGGGCTCCAGGAGGAGCTTATTTATGTACATTCCTAGACTAATTGATTTTTACAAAGTCTTAGGTGAAAGCAACTTCCACCATTGCCATTCAAGCAACTCCCTAGCTGCAAACTTGTTTACTCTATCATTGATCAAATAAAAACAATGCAACTGTGACAACAAAATGATTACTCTTTTTAGCTCTCCTCACAGTGATGAAGTTAGGATAAAGTTGAGTGGCTCCAAGACATGAAGAAAATGAAACTCCATGTACTCCCTTACAGGTTCATAGAGAAAATTACAAAACCCACTGGGCTGGTGATAGAAAACATGTTATGTCTTACAACTGCTCACACATGGCTGAATGTCTCTGGCAAGCACGGGTGAGCGAACGGCTAATGCAGGCTAATTGATCCCAGGTGATGGTTTCTCATTTGGAGGCTCTAGGCAGGATATGAACTGCACATTTGGTTCTCCCTCTTCTTATTCATGACTCTCCCAAGGATCATAATCATAATCATCATAAACAGGAAACATGGGAAAGCTCTGCCCTTTGTCTTCTATAGGCACAGAATGGCGGATTTCCACACAATGTTTTTCCTCAATGTATAAAGGAAAAAGCTTTGAGGTATGCTCTCAAAAATACTCAAAATATTAAACATATGATTCCATGTGTATATCCATAGGATCATGAATCGTGTGACATAATACTAGTTGTTTTAGAAGACTAGGTTGCTCCTCTGTAAATGCCTCTCTACCTGCAAATAAAAAACCTCATTGTTCCTTCAAAAACAACTCTCGATCATCAAAAGTTGTAGTCTCTTTTCCTTGTTTTTGTTCCATCTTTGATTCATAATCACTATCTTCTTGCTCAGAATCTGAAACATGCTGACAATCTTCTTCCTTAGGCACATGCAATTTTTCAAGATATGCTTGCATATGAACCCCCTTGCTAGCCCTAATGTTCTCTTTGAATTCTTCCACATCTTCAAACAAGTGTATCAATGATTAATATTTCCTCTCTCTTAGGAGAAGGACCATCTCTGGATGTTGAGCCATGACATAGTACACCATGGCAACAATCTTTGTGGGTCTGATCTCCATAGGCATACTATGATAAACACTGTAAAACCTCCTGTTGAAAACATCCAAGGCTTCCTCTTCCCCTCTCCTCAAGGCATTAAACTCAAACCAGTATTAATCAAGGGACTTTTTCTCACCCCAACACTTTAAAAATGCATGGCATAGCTTGGTCCAAGAGCCAATAGAACCAGCTTCCAGACATGTAAACCAAAGAACAACATCTCCAGACAGGAATTGTGAGAACAACCTCATGGCAACATCATCATGAACAATCTCAAATTGATCGACAAAGCTCTCAAAGGCCTCCAAATGCCTCTCAATTGTAATATGATCCTCTCCAGAAAACCGAGGAAGATACTCAAAGGAATAACGAGGATAAGGATGAAGGTCATGTGGCATCCTTAAAGGTTTAAACAACTTATTTCTTATTTTAATTTGAAAAGTAGTGGAATGATCATGAGGATTAACGAGTTGATGGAAAGGATCAGCAGGAATAATGGAGGGTAATGAGATTTGAGAAGACTGTGAATTATTTTCAACCTCCTCGGGGCTACAAGGGTGATCAATTTCAAGAGGATATGCAATACAGATCTCACTTTTATGAATAGGCAGAGGTGAAGACACGATATCGATATCTACAACACAAGAATAGGGCATGTTTTCTTCTTCCAAGGATGGATAAATAAAGGAAGGATTATTATCATATGAATAGACAAAGCAGAGGATAATCCTATTTATATGTGAAGATAAAGAGAGAAATGAGTTGATAAACAAGAACACAAATTCATGAATAAAGGTCATAAACTAATACCTGGCCTTCCCCTTCAGTATGGTCATCTTTCTGTCAACATGATCCTCCCCAGTCGAGTCTTCGATAGTGGAGTCTCCATGTGAAATTTATAATCTTCAATGGTTCTGATGTCTGAAGCACCTTCAAAATCAGAAGCTCATTGTCATTCTTACCCAAGGAAATGTCTTCAATTTGTTCCCTGGCAACGATGCCAAGAATGTTAGCACTGAGAGTCACCCTTAGATTGCGGGAGGATAAGCCCAGTACCCATCAGAGTTTTTGGTGGATGTTGGTTTTATATGAGTGGAGGTCAATGGAAAAAACTCAATATATGAATGATGTTCAACACAAAATTGGACAAGAAATGCACAGGGAAGTGAGGGCCACAACAAAATTCAGTCAGTGAATTGATTTTAAGTGTGAGAAGAGGGAAGACTTAGTAAGAAAGGTGGACAAGACTGCTATGGGCATCAGGCCATCAAGCATCTTAGAGAAGAAAAACTCAGACTCAAGATCAGTCTTAAGCTCAAGCTTAAGAAACTGAAATATGTCCAAACAACAAAGTCACAACAACACAATGATCAAACCTACATCACCATGCAGCTACAACAACTCGACTGGATCCTCCATGCCTGAGCCATTCAGTGTAAGAGGGGAAAAGATCACAAGGGAGATGACTAAAACTGGTCGCAATACTACTGCAATCAAACCTACATTACAACAACATAACAACCCTCGACTGGATCCTCCATGCCGAAGTGTTTTAGCACAGGTTTTACAAAGAGATGAAAAGAGTTTGACTTTTGTTAATCTAAAAGTCTCAAATCTGATACATAACTAGAGAACAGTTATGATATCAAAACATTACAAAATAGGGAGTTATGCATTAGTCCCTGACTATCAGGACTATGATCCCATCATTACATTCAAAGCATTGCATCTGAGCAGTCTTCTGTCATACTGTGCATGTATCCCTGTGTCAGACGTGAGCTCATATCGGTATGGGTCTGCAGAAAAATATGACCATAGGGATACCACGGCTGACGGTCACTCCCCACGTTCGGGCCTTCCATTCCTTTTAATTACTGAGTGAGTCGAGGTTCCAACCAAAAGTTCTTTCATTTATTAATTGAACCCTCGAGATCGGGACCAGGCTTAGAGCCTAGGGGGCACCACACACTTCTCTTAGATCAGAAACTATATGAGCATGTGATTGTGGGGCCATCAAAAGAGGTTTGAACTCACACCTCTTTTGGGCCTGTAATCCACCGCCTTCTACCACGTATCACTTTCGCCAAGCCACGGTTTCAATTGTGGGACCGCTTAATAATTTTATCGATTGAGCAAGTTGCATCCCCGCAATGAAGCATGACCGTTGATCTGGGCACACCTGCTATATTTAGCACCACTTCCAAGCTTAACCGCCCACCAACTTTAGAATCTGCCAAACTTTTTCATGGGGGAGGTGGGTGCTACTCTTGACATTGAACAATAACACCTCCTAGAGGATGACCTGTTGCTGCTATGATGATGTTTCATGAAAGAGAAGTCACACGTGTCACTAAGAAATAAGAGAATGACATGCCCACGACTGCCTGGACTGAGTGCCACATGGCACTGTCGAACAGGTGCCAGGTGTCACGACTGACGAGTGCACCAGATGTCCATACTGATAAATTCCATGTATCCTCTTAAATTGATGGCTAAGATCTCCTTCGGGTCTCTAGACTCTAGGAAAATAAAATCTCAAACCCCATCCTCTTCCATGTGCTTTTACCTGGAGCTAAGGATCTAGTGATGCATGGCTCTTGGATCAATGGCTAAGATCCCTTTGGGTCTCCGGGCTCCAGGAAAATCAAACTCAAATCTCTCTTTTTCCCCTTCTCTTTCCTCCGGAGCCCTAGATCTGGCATCACATGTCCATTTGAATCGGATAACTGAGACTTACTCCAGGCCTTCGAGCTTCAGGTGTTTCGGGTCTTCGTGACTTCGGGTGCTTCGGGACTTCAGGCACTTCGATGCTTTGGGCCTTCAGGACTTCGGGCCTTCGATACTTTGGGAGGCACTGCCGCTAAGATCAATGGCTCCCTACTGATTTTGAGATCAATGGTCCATGATTGCTTTGATAGTTTGGGCTTCAGCTCTTTGAAAGTTTTATGCACTTCTCACTTTGAAACACCCGAAGCTCATTTCCCCAAATGCTTGGATCAGCTACCACCTGTCCCCCTCAAGATTAGATGACTCATGCTCACTTCGGGTTTCGGGAATTCAGACCTTTGACAAACAACTTTAACAATATTTTGAACCCCTGATTCCTACGAATCGTCGATCTGATATTCTTTGGAATGTCCACTAACGAAGATGATCTCACCTGTTGCTTGCATTTTGAACCCGAAATGGACTACTCTGAACGTTGCACTTTGACGTTTCTTATGCAAGCCCCGAACTTGGACAACCAACTTCCCTTGACAACTATATGTGATAACACCATTGACCTGGATTATTCAACAACCCTAATTCCTTAACCAAAATTAGAAATTCATTGGAGAAAACCATGTGTCAAAACACCATAAAAAACATAAGAAAAAAAGAACCAAATTTTTTTGGGGGGCCAATCCTTGAACCCCCTTACAAGGGGGGTCCCACAGGCTCCCCCCAACCCCCACGATGCTCCCATATTAGTGTACAGTACATGGGAACAATATTGAAGATATTATAACACATACCCAACATTCTCACTTGTTGGTTTTTTATATACTAGGGGTTGAAGGATTACATATTAAACAATCCAGGGGAGAAATTCCCATATATCCTCTACACCAAGAGAAATTCTTAGTGCTCGCATATTTTTTTAATGAATATGAAACATTCTGCAAAGTTTCCACCTTCATCAACAACACCTTTTTCTCTTCAACCATGTCTCTCACAAAGTGATATTGAAAATCAATATGCTTTGTCTTTAAATGATAAGCCAGGTTCTTCACTAGTAAGATTACATTCAGACTATCACAATCTATCCTTATATCTTGTTGTACCAACCCAATAATTGAACAAAATATATGTAACGTTACTTCTTCCTTTCTTGCTTGAGTGGATGCCATGTATTCAACTTTTGTAGTTGAGAGTACCACTACAGAATGTATTTTTCTCATCCAACTGATTTCTCCTCCAAATAGGCTAAACGCATACCCACTTGTAGATCTTCTTTGATCCAGATATTTATCCAAGTCTACATCAACAAACCCATGTATGTACATGACTCTGTCCAATCATGTTCTTTTTTGATAGCACAATACATAACTCGTAGTGCCACACAAATACCTAAAAACTCTCTTTACTGCTACCTAATGCTCCTTCCTTGGTTTTGGCATATACCTTATCAAAACTCCCAATCCATGTGCAATGTACAATCTAGTACATACCATTTCATACATCAAACTACCAATTGCATTCTCATACAAAACACGTGAGATATACTCTTCATCTTCCTATGTCTTAGGACACTGATCCACAGATAAATTTGCACTGACTGGAATAGGGACCTTGATCAGTTTACATTCCTGGATATTAAACCTATGCAACATTGTCTCAACATATTTCCTCTTATTTAACTAGAGTTTCTTGTTTTCCCGATCTCTTTTAATTTCCATGCCCAAAATGAAATTTGCAGCACCAAGATCCTTTATGTCAAATTTATAGGACATATGAGTTTCCATTTCCTAGATAATATCCTTGTTGTTTGTTGGGAACTTTCAGTCCACGCTTGTGCGCATCTCTTCCTTCTTAACAATGAGGATTTTTAGACAGATGGTTCGTCCAATGTTGTCCAACAAAAACCACAAAGCACCAACATATCAATCCTTGACCAAGGCTAAGGAAGGTCTCACCCAATATGTAGAGGGGATCACAAAGACCATAGGGTCTTGGGATACGGATGAAGGCTCAAAAAAATAGAAAGTCACTGCAATCGGCATCCATGTAACTCATGTTTGATAAACTATTAGGACTAAGAAGTAAAACGATACACACACATATTTATCTCATATATCACAGACACAGAATGGATCAGAATGTTCATATCTTTATTATTGGAAGAATTCCATCATATCAGAGATATACATTGTGCAGGAAAGACACATATGACAACCATAGAACTTCATATGTTTGATATATAAAACCTCATAATTACGACATGATGCACAATGCACCTTTTCTCAAAACTAAGAAATAGGATAGAATCACACCTATATTCAAAGAATTACAACAATAAAATAGGCTCAGAGTGATATCAATACTGACAGCTAAGCCAAATAAAAAACTCTTTAACTAGCTAACTCTATTTCTGATGTTAGATATCCCCTTTATATATTTCTCTGTTGGGGAGCGTTGTCTATTTCTTCTCTACTCCACTCATTTGTCTGATAAACTTTCTTGCATGATTCTGGTGTCTGCTAGTACTCCACGTAGACTTCTTCCATTAAGGGAAATATTAAATGCCTATCCATCTCATTCTCTGGTTGTCTCACGTCTTTGTATATTGTTGGCAGTAGTCATTTGAGGAGATTTCTTGATTATTCCTTTCTTGATTTTGACAAACATCTTCCTATTTTTCGACGCACCCGACAAAACTTGGACTGATGCACGCTTGGTAGTCTTTAATATTGGTGCAAAACCGAAAAAACCTGATCCAATGCACCTCTATGTCATTCCTCGAGCATTTCCTTAGGCACACACAAAACTGTGGAATGAACATGCACAACTTTGTTTTTGTGCGAGCACAAAACTAAACCCAAAACTTTGGGTGCCAGCATTGTTTCCTATAAGAAACATATCATCCACATACAAGAACAAATAAGTAAGATGATCACCAATTAATTTGAAATGTGCAGATTGATTTTCATTGATCCTTGTGAAGCCAATTCCCAAAATATAAGTATCAAATTTTTTATACCACATCATTGGTGATTTCTTTAACCCATATAGGGACTTTTTCAACCTACATACCAACTCTTTCTTTCCCTTCACAACATTTTTTTTTTTGTTAATTGGTCCGGACCTTCTTGGCATCGGGATTAACCTTTGACTTGAGAAACCGCGACTCAAGGGCATCTAAGCCGTCAAAATCACCCGGGGATTGCACCTGGCTTGAGCCACACCAACCCTTAACATGGTTGGATTTTTTTGTCCCCACAGTTTTCGAACCGGTGACTTTTCAACACGGAGTGGATTAACAACACACTCATTCGCCGACTGTCCTACACCTCGAGGACATTCCCTTCAAAAAACTTTATTATGGCTTCTTCATGTAGATTTCTTCTTCCATATCGCCATGTAGGAATTTTTTCTTCACGTCCATCTCTTCTACTCCAAAATAAAATGCATAAAAAAAAAAAAATCTAATAGAAGTTAACTTGGCAAAAGGAGAAAAAATTTCACCAAAGTCGATTCCCTCTACCTAGGAATAACCTTTTGCTATTAATCGAGCTTTGTATTTCTCCATTTTTCCCTCTTCATTCAACTTCTTATTAAACACCCATTTGCTGCAAATGAGATTTCTTCCAATAAGAAACTCTACTAGATCCTAGGCCTCATTCTTGTCCAAGGATACCATTTATTCAACCATGGCCCTTTTACATATTTTTCCATCCTCTAAATCCACCGCCTCCCTAACAGTTCTAGGATCATCATCAATAATATAAAAATAAAAATTTGAATGGAGATTAGGTGGATTATACATTTATGGTTTCCTTCTTTCCTAAACTGATCTCCTCAATATTGGAGTGTGCAACTCTTCTTCTTATTATTATTGTTCTTCTGTAGTGTTTGATTCATCATCCTTCAACTCAAACTCTATTTTCTCTGGTTCTTCCTTCCTTGGTAGGACTTCCTATTTGACAATATCTTTGATTCCTCTAAATAGAACATCTTGGATATATAAAACCTTCCTAGTTTCTAGGTTCCAAATATTATAGCCTTTCAATCCATCTTTATACCCAATAAGGATAAAATTTACATCCTTTTTATCTAGATTACTCATGGTTTTTTTTGGAACATGAACATAGGCATCACAACAAAATACCCTTAGATGTATGAGATAGGGTTTATTACCAGTCCATACCTCATTTGGAGTCATGTCATCCAATGTTGATGAGGGTGATCGATCGACTAGGTAACATTATGTACCCACTACCTCTGCCCATAATTCTCGTCCTAACCTAACACAATTGAGCATGCACCTTTCTTTTTCAATCAAAATCATGTTCATACTTTCTACAAATCCATTATGTTGAGGTGTATATAGAGTAGTCTTCTTCCTTGATATATTGCAATTCTTACATAATTCTTCAAATTCAGTTATGTGGAACTCTCCACCATTATCCATCCTCAACACCTTAATTATTTTCTCTGCTTGATTCTCCACAAGAGACTTAAACTCTTTAAACCTATCAAATACTTTAGATTTATTTGTGAGGAAATATATCCATGTATTCCTTGAGAATTCATCTATAACTGAGACATAGTACACAAATTTTATAAGTGATGGAACCGACATAGGTCAAAACACATCACTATGCACCAACTGTAAAATTCTCCATTCTTACCCAATCTTGCTTCCCATATACAAAATATTCATAGAAATCAAAATCCAGAGATCAGTTAGACATATGTTCAACCATACCTTTACCATGTAGTATTCGAAGGCCCTTTTCTTCGATATGCCCTAGTATTTGATACCACAAAATAGCCTTTTTTCTAGATATTGTGGATTTTTTTGTTCTCTGGCTCCAATATTAGGAACAATGGAACTATTACACCCATCACTAAGTATTCTTCCTTTCATATTATATATAGTTCTAAACCAAACTCCCTTTAGCAACACCATTGTTCCTCAAACCATCCTGGAGGTTTCTTTCTCAAACACTATTTTTGCCCCTGTATTGTCCATTTTTCTTACAAAAATTAAATTTATGACCAATCCTGGGATGTGCGGAACACCAGGGGGTGTTTTGATCCTTCCATCCATAAGCTTCAAATTTATTTTTTATCGTCCTATGATTTTTTCTATCGATTCATCACCTAGGAAAACATCACCTCCATCATACCTTTCGTATTCGCAAAACCACTCCCTGTGGGGAGTCATATAAAATGATGCACTTGAGTCAACCAACCATGCCTCATGATTTGCATGTGTACTTGAATAAGCCAAGTACTCATCCTCTTTTTCTTCCGAGGAGACTTTTTCTTATGTAGAAGGAGAATCTTCAAATCCCTTCCCCCTCTCAACACTTTTGGATCTACATTGCTTCTTGTAGTGCCCTTGTTTTTCACATATCCAACATACCTTTACAAAATTTCCAAGAGATTTATATCTAACCTTAGATTTATATATTCCACTTGAGGAATTAGATCTATTTCTTTCATGGGAACATATTCTTGCAAATAATTCATCTGTGTTATGTCCTTCAATGTTGTTTCGCCTCATCTCCTCCAACAACAAGGATGAGACCACATCATCGAAACTTAAAGTAGTTGTATTAATACTTATGGCGATAGCCAAAATATCCCACGAGTCTAGTAAATATCACAATAAAATGATACACTTATCTTCATCACAAATCTTAATATCAACACATAATAACTAACTTACCACTGTATTGAAGGCATTTAGATGCTCTGTCACTAAGTATCCATATTTCATCCTCAATTTATATAGCTTATTCCATTGGAACAATCTTTTTACTAATAAATTATACTAACACAAATCCCCTAACTTATCCCATATTTCCTTGGTTGTAGCTTCTCCTGAGACATTGAGTAATATTAAATCTGAGAGACACAACTGGATTGTTCTCTTCGCCTTCTAATCCAATTTTTTCTAGTATTTTGGTGATGCTCATATGGGTTCAGTACCTATATCCACATCGATCCACTGATCGTCATCCACCAACATATCTTCCATCTTGAGCTTCCACAACTCAAAAAAATTCCCACTAAATTTCTCGATCTCTATTTTTGAACTAGTCATCATTTGTTTTGACCTAAAGAATTGATACCACATATATCCCACTGTAACAAGGTATATCATAGACCCGACCCAAACCCTTATCCACAAAGGCATCCCCCTAAAGCCAATAATAACTCTAATACCAAATGTAGATTTTAACCTTGTACAATTAAATACTACAAATAGATTCTTAATAAAAAAAGAAAACATACAATGGAACACACACACATTATACATATATTTTTACCCTAGAAACCCAAACAAGGAAAACCAACAACTTGTTTAGAGCTTCACCTATAATATTTTATTCATTATCTTCTTCAATGTTTACAATTAAATATACATAGAGGATCCCATGACATCCAAACCCCTAATCCATAACTCATCCAAAAATGAGAGGTTTTACTAACAAATTGCAAGTTAAGTTTATGTACTTTATGCATCGGATCGATAAGAATACGAAACACATAAACTCTATAACTTGTTGTGGAATTATAATTATGACTTTTACTTGATGCTCATAAGTGATTAAAGAGTTCAACCATCATAAACCATGCTGCAAAATAAGAGAACGTAACAACGAACAATAAAGAGAAGTAGACACAAGAACTTGTTAATAGAGTTCACCAATCTTTGGCTATGTCTCTCGGCCCGCTTCCAAGTGGAGGACCTCTTTATTGCTCTTCAAATGCTCAAGTTCTCTTTACATTGGCTCTTTGTTGTTACAAAAGACTTTTGATCTATTGTACAAGACCTCCTTGTTCAGATACATACAAGCCTCAACAATCTCTTCTCAAAACATGACTCAATGCCTCTAAAAACATGAGAAATGGGCAAATTACACAAGTTGCTCCTCAAAATACCTGCATTAGAAAGTTACCCCTCAAGCTTAAAAATCTTTATTTATATATTTTTTAGGACCAACAAGATAAGCCCAACTTCCTTTGAAGACCTGGCCCCTTTTTGGGATCAAATCCCCCTTCAAATGGCCAAGAAATCCTCAAAAATACCCATTCTAGACAAAACTATAGGCAAATAAACCCACTTTGCATAAAAAAATCAAAATAAGCCCAAAAGGGCTGGGCACACACACAATTAAAGGTCACATGGGTACTAAGGTGGCCAAGCGCCAGCCCTTTGGGCTACATGCTGGCCCCTAGCCCTCAAACTTAGGTCATGTTGCGCTGTGCAATGGGACTGCACCCCTCAAATTGTGCCTAACCTGTGGTTCCAACCCCACCTTGTTTAATAGAAAGGTGTTATTCTTGCGCCTCCCCTTTGTTGAGTGGTATGTTGGAGAACACTCATAGTATGGTGGTATGGAGTGTATATATCCTTGGGCTGGGTCTTGGCCCCAGCCCCCTTCCACCTTCTTTTACCATTGCACTTTATATAGTATGAAATGGGTTTTAAATAACAAGAACATGTGTTGGCGCATTGGCCATTAGACCTCTCCCAAGAATTTGCGCTGCCAATAGGTCATGGGGTCAAACCCCATGAGCTCCAAAATAATTTTTCCATTCAACTAGTGATGGGGTGCCACATGGCACCCTTTCATTGGTCCTCAATGATGCCACTTGTCAACATTGTATTTGTCCACCATCTGCCACTTGGTGAAGTGGGATTGGTCCATGTCACTGCCTAGTCACCCTATTGTTGTGCTACCACATGTCATTTTGCTGATGTCAACATGATGATGTCATGTTGACATCATCATTGAATTTTTCCAATTGACCTATTGACTTTTTAGTTGTTTAGGAAAATGGTCAAAGTGTGATAACTCTCGCATAAAACGTTCATTTGATAAAGTAAATATATGGACAAAATCAACGCGATGAGCCGATCACAGTGGAATTGGTTTCGTCTAATTCCGAGAACTTTCATTTTTTAGCCTTTTCCGGACCTAGGGAGCCTCCTGGATCATTCCTCTCCACTTGGAAGCTTTTGGACCACCAATAATATGGTTTTACTCTGGTAAGAAGTGAGGGTACTGACTCCCCACTTGTCCTATATCATCCATCCTTTCTGTTGGGATTTTGATCACCTGACTAATCATAACAAACATAAAAATTGAGTTAGCATTGTTTATCAAAGTAATCATCCCATTTATTGCAAAATCATCTACATTCTTTGTGGCATTTAGCAGCCATACAACATTGAATACCATCACACTAAAAACAAATATTGAATATGCGGATGAGAATGAAAAACATGATTCCCCTTCTGAATAGGAACAATAATCAAGGTATGCAACTGAACCTCATGCTATACTTCTGGTGACACTTCATGATTGTTAGAAGCATACTGAATCATCTCATATTTAGCCTCACTAACTTCCTGATTTGTTACAGACATGAGTGTTAAAAATTTTCTTGCATTTACCATTCTTTTTAACTGCCCTGTAGTTGCAAAAGATCTATTAGTTTTTATGAGATGAGCATGGACAATGTACTCTTTCCCATCTTTCTTGAAGCAATATTTATTTTCCTCCCTGTAGAATATGGCTTTTCTATCATAAAATTATGGGCTTCCCAGGACAATTCCACATATGTCCAGTGGCACCATATCAATCTCTATTTCATAAACATAATTAGAAGTGATTTCAAACTTAATTTTACATTGCTTGGTAACTTGCAAATTATTATCACCACATATCCATCCCAATGGATATGTTCTAGGATGTGGCTTAGTTTCAAGTCCCAAATTATTTACAACCTCTTCACTAATTAGATTGGCTTGTGATCCACTATCTACAAGAGTATCAACTTTAACATTATTTGTTATGACCCTTATGTGTAAAAGTTCACCCCTTTTACACCCATCATTTACAACATCTGAATTAGAAGAGATAGTACTTGCAACATAAGTTATAACTCGGATTCCCATAGCTACAATTTTTGTCTCATCACCAGAGTCCAATCCTAGATCCACTTAAACTGTTGCAGCTGTGGTATTCTTTATTCCTTGATTGGAATACTTCTTTGGCTTCAACTCAGGATGTAAGATCCAACAATGATCTTCATCGTGGCCTACCTTCTTGCAATGCTTGCAACTAGGCTTCTCCTTTCTTGTTGTGCTCGTCTTCTTCTCTTTCTCTTTTCTTTTCCATGAATCCTTTCCTTGCCAAGTATTTGTAGAAACACTATCACCAACATTCCCTTTACTTGATTCAATGTGAATGGCTTGTACACATACTTCATCAAAGTTAGAAGGATTTAATAGAAGAATAGTGTGCTTGAGATAATAATGTAAACCACCAATATATTTTAGGAGTGTCTCTTGTGTATATAAAGGAATTCCCAAATTTAATGCTTTCTTACGAAATGTTTGAGTATATTCTTGTACACTTTGATTCTTAGCTTGCCTTAAACTTTTCCAATTCATCATTTCCTATTGCATGTATATTGCTGATGGATAAAATTGTTTCTTCAATGCAGTGATAAAATCATTCCAGAAAGAGATTGTTTTACCATTTTTCTTGAGATCATCTTTAGTTTTGATTTCCCACCATATGAGAGATGTGCCTCCCAATTTGAGACTTTCAAGTTGGATCATTGTTTCATCAACAACAATCCTTTGTATCCTACAATAGACTTCTAGTTGTCTAACCCAATTATATATCTTTTATGCATCTAATTCACCATCATAAGTGGGTAAATTAAACATTACATCAAGATTTAATAAAGTCATATCAGAAGAATGATGAGTTTTTTTAGGTTGCTTATCCTTGAAGGAATGTACACTTGCTTCACTTGTAGATGATGAGGATGAAGGGGAAGAAGGTTCTGAAGGTCCACCACCTCCAACTCCTCCTTCTGCTCTTACTGAAGATTCACCTTCTTCAACCTTTGAAATTATTTGTTGTCCTCTTTCATGGTAAATATCCTCTACCATGGCTTTCATCAATTGAAATTCCTTGAGAAATCGTCCTCAAATTAATAAGGACCTAGCTTACTCGGTGAAGACATATCTTGTTTATGAGGTCTCCTTTGAATCTATGGATTGAAAGCCTCAAGTTGGCCTTCTCCTCGCTTGAGTTTGGCTCTGGTGAGAATCCAATGCTTGCAGTTCCTTTCAAACCTTCAAAACCAAATGCTCTGATACCATAAACTTGATCCAAAAATGAGAGGTTTTACTGACAAATTGCAAGTTAAGTTTATGTACTTTATGCATCGGATCGATAAGAATCCAAAACACACAAACTCTATAACTTGTTGCGGAATTATAATTATGACTTTTACTTGATGTTCATAAGTGATTAAAGAGTTCATCCATCATAAACCATGCTGCAAAATAAGAGAATATAACAACAAACAACAAAGAGAAGTAGACATAAGAACTTGTTAATGGAGTTCGCCAATCTTTGGCTATGTCTCCGGGCCCACTTCCAAGTGGAGGACCTCTTTATTTCTCTTCAAATGTTCAATTCTCTTTACATTGGCTCTTTGTTGTTACAAAAGAATTATGATTTGTTGTACAAGACCTCCTTTTTCAGATACATACAAGCCTCAACAATCTCCTCTCAAAACATGAGAAATGGGCAAATTACACAAGTTGCTCCTCAAAATCCCTGTATCAAAAAGTTACCCCTCAAGCTCAAAAATATTGGTTTATATATTTTTTAGACACAAAAAGAGAAGCCCAATTTCTCCTGAAGATCTGGCCTCTTTTTGGGATCAAATCCCCCTTCAAATGGCTAAGAAATCCTCAAAAATACCCATTCTGGACAAAACTATAGGCAAATAAACCCACTGTGCATAAAAAATCAAAATAAGACCAAAAGGGTTGGGTGCACGCACAATTAAAGGTCACATTGGTACTAAGGTGGATAAGCGCCAGCCCTTTGGGCTGTGCGTTGTCCCCTAGCCCGTAGTATGGTGCTATGGAGTGTATATATCCACAGGCTGGGGCTTGGCCCCAGCCCCCTTCTACCTTCTTTAACCATTACCCTTTATATAGTATGAAATGGGTTTTAAATAACAAGAACATGTGTTGTCGCATTGGCCATTGGACCTCTCCCAAGACTTTTCATTCCCAATAGGTCATGGGTTCGAACCCCATGAGCTCCAAAATAATTTTTCCATTCAACTAGTGATGGGGTGCCATGTGGCAGCCCATGTCTGGGCCACATGGCACCCTTTCATTGGTCCTTAACGATGCCACTTTTCAATGATGTATTGGTCCACCATGTGGCACTTGGTGAAGTGGGATTGGTCCTTGTCACTACCTAGTCACCCTGCTATTATGTTGCCACATGTCACTTTGTTGATGTGAGCATGATGATGTCATGATGACATCATCATTGACTTTTTCCAGTTGACCTGTTGACTTTTTAGTTGTTTGGGAAAAAGATCATAGTGTGATAAATCTCGCATAAAATTTCTTTTGAGAAAGTAAATATATGGTCGAAATCAGTGCGACGAGTCGGAGCCTTTTCTGAACCTAGGGAGCCTCCTGGATCAATAAACTAGATTAGTCAACAACCCTAATTCCTTAACCAAAATGATAAAACCATTGACAAAAGCCATGTTGTAAAACACCACCAAAAATAGATGCAAAAAACCGCCAAAAAGAAAAACGGGGTACCCCCTCACAAAGGGGGCCCCACGGACCTATCCCACCCCTCGAAGCTTCCATATCAGTGTACAGTACATGGGATCTATCTTTCAAAGAATATAACACATACCCAACATGTCTTTTTTCATTACTCGCTAAAAGTATTGGCTTCTTACAACTACAATTGATTTTTATATCCTGGGTGCCCAACATATGGCACATTGTTTATTTATATCAACACTATTTTTTTTAGCTCGTTGGATTTTTACACAGATACGTTTCCCTTGTACATGAGGACTCCATCCTCTTTCAACTCAAAATCTTTAAATTCCAGCTGAAAATTACCTTGTTATAATGCTTATTCTATTTGCAAATAATGTTGATCTGGATTTGCAACCTCTAAAATTATATCTTTTAAATCAGACTTGTACATGATAATGGATGTAGCATGCATCTCATGTAATATCTTGTTTTGTGAATCAACCACTTTATTTTCCTCGCCTTTAATATGTTTTATATCAAAGTCATACTCACTGAGGAATTCGAACCATCTAATTTGTCTGAGATTCAAGGTTGGTTGTCCAAATAAATATTTCAGACCACTATGGTATGTTCTCAACTCAAATATTTTTCCCATGAGGTAATGCCTCCAAATTTTTAAGGCATGGACTATGTATTCCAACTTTAATTTGTGTGTGGCATATATCCGCTCATGTTCTTTCAACTTCCTTGACTCATAACATACCACATGCCCATTTTGCATGAGGACTCCAACAAGCCCTCCCTTTCATGCATTAGTGCATATAACAAAATCTTCATCTGGGTCTGCAATATTCAATATTGGTGCACTTGTAAAAATATTCTTCAATTGTTGAAATATTTCTTCACATTCAAAATTCCATTGAAATTTTACACCCTTCTTTTGCAAGGAAATAATTGGGTTTGCAATCTTTGAAAAACCTTTAATGGGTATTCTATAATAACCTGCAAGTCCCATGAATGATCTGGCCTCTGTAACATTCTTTGGTTTTATCCATCCTTTAATGGCATCGATCTTCTCAGGATCAACTGTTATCCCTTCCTCTGAAATAATATGGTCCAAGTAATGAATCCCCCTTTGATAAAAGATGCACTTGCTTAACTTGGAATACCACTAGTGTTCTATCAATACTTGTAAAACCATCGTTAAGTTCTTCTCATGTTCCTCCTCCTTCTTTGACTATATGAGAATATCATCTAAGAAAATAATCAAAAAAATTTCAAAATACTCCCTAAACACTCCATTAATCAAACACATGAATACAACTAGTGCATTTGGTAGCCCAAATGGCACCACCACAAACTCATAATACCCATATCTTGTCCTGAATGTTGACTTTTTTATATATTCTTCTTTTATTCTCACTTGATGATAGCCTGGCATCAAGTGAATATTGGAAAATATTCTTGGACCTTTCAACTGACCAAATAGATCATCAATCCTTGGAAAAGGATATTTGTTCTTTATGGTTACCTTATTCAGCCGTATGAAATCAATGTACAGCCTTAAGGTTCCATGTTTATTTTTCACAAAAATCATTGGGGAACCCCAATGTGACACACTTGGTTGTATATACCCCTTATGAAAAAGTTCTTGAAGCTACATCCGTGTGGATAAAACTCTGGTGTGCCCATCCTATAAGTAATCTTGGACATTGGGGAAACTCTTTGCACCAAATCAATGGATAAATCAATGTCCCTCTTTGGTGGAAATTCTTATCACATGAAATCATCAAGGGTCACAAGTGACAGTCATGAGCATAGGAGAACATGCGAGTGTAGTTTTCCACAACAGATATCCCCTATGAATTTCAATTTAGTGCCATATCTAAATGTGGTTGGAAGCATTCCATAGTTGGTAGGAGGATAAAGCTTTGGCGGGGGCGCTAAAATAGCAAGTGCGCCCAGATCGCAGATCACGACCAAATCAATGGCCACAATTCATTTCGATGCCGCAACATGCTCGGGCAATAAAATTCCTTGGGCGGGCCGAAATCCAAACCAAGGTATCGCAAGAGAGCTACATGGTGGAAGGTGGTGCATTTCAGGCCCAAAAGCGGCGTGGGTCCAAACCACTTTTGACGGCCTCGAAATCACATGCTCGTCTAGCACCGATTCCAATAGTAGCGCATGGCTTCCCCCTAGCCATCAAGCCATGTCCCGATCCTGAGGATAATTTAGTTAATGAACGAGGAATGGTAGTTGAAAACTCATTTCACTCCATAAATAGAAGGCATGGAAGCTCTAGCCGAGGAGATAGAACTGTCAGCCCGAGGTACCACGATGGACGGTTTTTCCTGTAGGGCGATACTGATCTAATTTTTTGTCTGACAGGAGGAAACACACACATCCTGACAGAAGGATGCACATATGCAAATATTTGGAAAGGATGGCCATATGACTCTCCTAGCGGTTGTCCACTGATATGAGTATAAATAGATCAATTCAAAATTTTGTTATGGGGTCGGATGGTTGAGCAGAGCTCCCTATTTTGTAATATTTTGATATCAGATTTTTTTTTTTTTTGGTTATGTATGAGACCTGAGACTTTCTCATTAATATAAATCAGTTTCTTTCATTATCTTGTTTCCTCTTATGCTGAAACACTCCTGCATGGATGATCCAGACGAGATGTTGTAGTTGTATCGTAATGGAGGTTTGATTATAATGCTGCTATGATCTATTTCAGTATTTTATTTTGTTGTCATGTTTCCTCTTATGCTGAAATGTTCATGCATGGATGATCTAGACGAGATGTTCTAGTTGTATTATAATGGAGGTTTGATTATAATTTTGTTGTGATATATTTCAGTATGTTAAACTTAAATTCAAGAGTGCTCTTGTGCCTGAGTTTTTTTGCACCAAACTTCTTGAAGGTCGGATGCTCATAGCATACTTGTCCACTTTCCTCACTAAGTCTTCCTTCTTCTCACCTTTATCCTTAAACCATTGACTAAAGTTAATGAGGATCATATTTCCTTACGCATTGCTTGTCCAGTTTCTATGTTAAAACATTCTTGTATTGAGCTTTGTCCATTTGACCTCCACTCATAAACCTACCTCCACAAACATTTTGATGGGTGTTGGGCTTACCCTCCTGCAATCTAAGGGTGACTCTCATCACCAACATTCATGGCACAATTGTCAGGGAACAAATTGAACACATTTCCTTGGGATTGAATGACAAAGAAATTATGATTCTAAAGGTGCATTAGAAATCAGTACCTTGAAGATTGCAACTTGCACCTGGTGAATCCACTGTTTTAGTTGTGGCTTCCAAAGGCATACGCACAAGGGCTACTCCAAAACTACCTCTGGAAACACCTGAAGCTAACCCATAGTATATTATCAAGAAAGGAAAGACCTCTCAAGAAGGACTTTCAGTTGTTGTACCAGATGATTCTAGTAATTTACATGATTCTTCTTTTAAAACTCCAGTAGTTGTATCCAATTCTCCTTTTATACCATCTTCTGGAGTTTCCAGAAGTTTAGATTTTGAAATCTTTATTGTTTAACCTCCCCCTTCTAGTCTTCATTTGGAAGAATAAAGTTTTGAAACTCTTTTTTCCCTTGATATTGTAAAGTGCTTTAGACCCAAGAGCTTAGAAGATTTTCCCACTTTGGGTTTTCCTACTCCTCCTCCTATCAAAGTTGATGTATCTAAAGAGGGGGAAACTTATTTTCCCTTGAACCCCATACCATTCTCCTCCAACAGTCAATAGTTTCCCCTTTCCCCTAGAAACGCATCTGCATTCCTACTTGTCCAAACTCCATATCCCCCTTGTTCTCCTACAGTTCACATACCAATGGAAGGTTCTAATCTTCCTAGAAACATGATGGATTCCATAGTGGATGCTATATGTGCCCCTCTTGTTTTACCTCAGCCTATGAATTCTCTCCTAGTTGGAGACTACCTTAAGTACATGCCCAAGTTCACAGGGGAGGAAGAAATAACTATAGAAGAACACCTTTTAGCTTTTTATAGTTATGTTGATAATCTTAACATTGAAAGTGAAGATGTGTGGATGAGAGTTTTTGTATAGAGCCTTGATGGTGAGGCTAGGAAATGGTTTAGGGGTTTGAATCTTGGATCTATTGCTGGGATTGAAGCTCTGGATGATTCATTCTTGAGACATTGGTGGGATAAAAAATATTTTCTTTATTATATTACAGAATTTGGGTCACTTAAGAGGAAAGAGGGGGAATTTGTTTTAGACTTCTAAAAAATATTTAATAAGATGTACAATAAGATTCCCACTGAAATAAAACCTACATAAACCTCTTCCAAGATTACTTATGCCAACGCTTTTGACCCTGAGGTTTTCCTCCTATTGAGAGAAAGAAGAGCTACCTCTTTAACTCATATGCAAGATGCAACCCTTGAAGTAGAGTCTAATATATTGGCAGCTGACAAACTTAGGAGTAAATACGATAGAGACAGAAGAAAAGGTAGGGCTGAAGCTTCAACCTCTGATTACTCAGTTTCCTACCCTCAAATGGATGCGTTGACAAAATTGGTAAAATCACTTTCTGCAGAAATAGAGAAAATGAAACTTGAAGGAAATAAAAGCTATAGGAACACCCATAATGTTAATAATAGGGGTAATTTCAAAAGACCCAATAATGCCCCTCAGATCATCCAAAGAGATCAAAGAAATAGGGATAGGTATGATAAAAAAATCCAAGCCCCTCTCCAAAATAACCTTGTTACTGATGAAGAAGGAGAGAAAGAAGATGCAGATCCTAAAATCCATTGTCTTGGTGACACCTCTTCATCTCCTCATTTATCCCAATCTGCATATGAAGAGTCTCTCATAAATACCCAACTAAATGAGTTGAGCAAAGGGGAAAGGATCAACGACAATCCAAATACATATAACCTAAGTTCAAAGAAGAAAGGGGGGAAACTTGACATTTATGACCAGCCTACTAGAACAAAGAATATTGTTAAGGATATGGTAGCTAGAAGCAAAGAAAAAGAAGGCACAAAACCCCCAGGAAGTGGTTAAGATCCCTACCGCATAAGTTAAGGAGATTTTGAAGCCTCCCTACTCTTTTATCTTTGAGAATGAGATTCAAAAGATTAAAATTCTTGTACCCTTTTTGGAGCTAGTTAAGAATGAGGATTTCAAAAGGTACCTTTCCAAAATGTTGCAGCCTGAACCTTCATATTATCCCAAAAATTCTATCAACCTCCAAGATGAAAAACTAGCTATCATACTAGGACCTTTGGTAGAGGATAGGGATGACTCTTCCCCTCCTTTCTATACATCATTGAACATTCATGATAAAGTGTTGCACAATTGTTTGATGGATTCAGGGGCATCTCATAATATCATTCCTAAGACTGTCATGAATGAGCTTGGGTTGGAGGTTACAAAATCCTACCATGACCTATACTCATTTGATTCCAGGAAGGTGAAGTGTCTTGGGGTTATTAAAGAACTGGTTGTCTCCTTGTTCCAATTGCCAATAAAAAGTGTGGTCGTGGATATTGTGGTGGCTAATGTCCCCCCTAAGTTTGGAATGCTCTTGTCTAGATATTGGATCAAAAGGATAGGGGAGAATTTGCAAATGAATCTTTCATATGCCACCATTCCTGTGTTTGGGGGAGAACATAGAAGGCTTTATAGGGAAGAAAAACTTGCTTACATTATCAATGATGAAAAAAATCCTACCAACCACCCCATTTTTGCAGTTGATACTGATTTAGGAACTATTGTGTTACAACTCATTGATGTTCCTTAAACACCTATTGAAATCAGAAAGCAGAATATTAACTCTTGTGAATATCCTCCTCCTAATACCGTTGTTTGGAAGATCTTTTTTGATGGATCCTCCTCTAGGGAGAGTGATGGTGCTAGGGTAGTCTTTATTTCCCCTACCCAAGAGACCATATCTCTTTCTTACAAGATGAAATTTGAAACAACAAACAATGTGGCAGAATATGAGGCTCTTGTTTTGGGTTTGAGGGATGCCGAAGACATGAAGATTGAAGAGCTAGCAATGTTTGGAGATGCTGAGTTAATTGTTCATCAAGTCAAAAATTTATGTCAAGCTAAACACCCCAGATTGAGGACCTACTTAAATGAAGTCTGGGATCTTGTTGATAGTTTCTTCTTGGCTTTTAATATCTCATTTGTTCCAAGAGAGGAGAACACTATGTCACATTCCTTGGCTATCTCAGGACATAATTTCAGGGTTCCTTTCCCCCCCAAACTCAAGTATGAGGTGGAAGTAAAGTATAGACCCTTTATTCCTGACAATGTCAAACATTGGAAGGTTTTTGAGAATGATCTTGAGATAAAAAGATTTCTTGAGACTGTGGATGAATTTTCTACTTTACATATTGATCAAGATCATGATGTTGAATAACGCCCTCATGCTGATATTTTTCTGAATAAAATTGTTGACCATCATATTGTTCAGTTACCCAATAACCATGTTTCAAAAGGACTTGTCCCTTTGGAGAGGTTGTTTGATAGAAATTATGTGGCTGTAAATATTAAAGGTTCAACTAAAAATGTTGATGTGACTGAATGCAATTTAGGAACAAAAGAGGATCCAAAGTACGTTAAATTGTCCAACAATTTGTCAAAGGAACAAAGGGCAGAGTATGTCAAGCTTTTGAAAGAGTTTGTTGATGTGTTTTCCTGGAAATATGAATATTTAAGAGCATATGACACCAACATCATCGAACATAATATCCCTTTGAAAGAGGAGGCCAAGCCTTTTAGGTAGAAACTTAGACAAATAAATCCCATGTTGTTGCCTATTATGGAAAAAGAAGTGAAAAAATTGTTGGATGCCCAGATCATTATTCCTTTGAGATATTTAGAATGGGTGGCTAACTTGGTCCCTGTGAGGAAGAAAAATGGGGAAATAAGGTTATGTGTTGATTTCAGGAATTTGAACAGAAGCTCCAAAAAATATAACTACCCCTTGCCAAAGATGGAACACATTTTGCATAGAGTGACTTGTTCATCTAGGATGTCTATGATTGATGGCTTCTCTATCTACAATCAGATCTCTATCCTTCCTAAAGAGAGAAGAAAACCTCCACTACTCCTTGGGGAACACTCATGTATGCTAAAATTCCCTTTGGACCGATTAATGCAGGAGCAATCTTCCAGTGAGCCATGGAAATTGCCTTTATTAGGGAGAAAGACAAATTTGTAGTCATCTATCTGGATGACATTACAATGTTCTCAAATTATGACAAATAGAATTGTCATCATTTGAAGAAGGTCTTCCTGAAGTGCATAAGGTTTGGTCTCTCTCTCGATCCTAAGAAATATTTGTTTTCCATGAAGGAAGGTAAATTATTGGGGCACATTGTGTCAGTAGAAGGGGTAAGAATTGATCCAAGTAGAATAGAGGCTATCCAAACCTTATCTTTTCCTAGATCTAAGAAAGAGGTTCAGTCTTTCTTGGGTAAAATCAATTTTCTTTGATCAGATTTTCCCATCTAAGTATTTTTTGTTCAATCATTAACCAATTAAAAAGAATGACTTTGAGAGGTAGCTGCCACCTCCAAATTTCATTATACCAGAAATATGTTTCTTCCTCCATATCCTCCATCACTTGTACATCATAATCTAGCTTGACACTTACATGTCCTCTTTTAGTATCCCATGACCACATTAAGGTATCTTACTCATTATTTAATACAAAACCTAAACCAATTAGTCCCTTTACAAACTTATTCCATTCCTCTATTTTTTCTCTTTCTGGTCTTAAATATTATGCCTTTCTCCATCTTATATAACTTGTATCATCCAGATCATTTGTCCCTTCTTGTGCAAGATATTCTATACCTTGTGCCTTCAATGTGTTTATGAGATTACTTGTTAGTTTATAATAATTTTGGGATCTAATCATTGGATCAACCCCAATTTCGATATCCTTTCCATTACCAAGCTTCCAAACTAGCCAATCAGTAATAATAGTTAATGATGATGTAAGGGCTCTCCAACTATTTGAAATACCATTCCATTTTTTTCGGCCATCCCTGAACCATTCAACAACAGATTTCTTCTTAAGGTATTTTTTATGAATCACCTCATGCCAAAGTCCAGGCATCATTAGACACCTCCAAAAAATTTTGGCTGCCAAATATTTTTTGAAAGAAAATATATTTTTATACCTCACCCTCCTACCTGTTTTGGTTTTGCAATCTTTTTCGAACTTAGCAAATGCATCCCTTCTTTTACTTTTTTACTAGTCCACGGAAAATTGAACATTCTCCTCCTAATTTTATTTATGAGACTTTTTGGTATTTTAGCCAGGGAAAGCCAATACACATGTATGATTTCTAATACATATTTTACAAGTGTGACCCTTCCCCCTAGATTAAGCCACCTATGGTTCCAGTTCGAGATCCCTTTTTCAAATTTTATCTCTAGCCAGTTCCAGTCAGCCCTAGTATAGCAGTTTGGTTTTATGAAAAACC
>JZKD02S0743199.1:58964-75373 GCA_000966675.3 Picea glauca
GGATAGTTTCACCAACAATTTCCTTGATCTTCATCTCGTTATTCCTCATACAAGCATGGGTCCTCCAACCTTTCTTCTAGGATAACTCAATTCGTAAAGCGTCTTCCCGTGAGGGATTTCGCCCTAAGGGGACCACTTTGGAGTTCATCCGTTTGTACACCTTATCAATCATGATAAGACAATAATGAGAGCATGGGTCCTCCAACCATTCTTCCAGGATAACTCAATCCGCAAAGCATCCTCCCGTGAGGGCTTTCACCATAAGGGGACCACTTTGGAGTTCATCCATTTGTGCACCTTATCAATTATGATAAGACAATAATGAGTCATCTATACTTTTTTCCAACAATGCATCATATACAAATGGAACCACATCGATCCATCTTCATCATGTATCAATGACAACTCATTGATCCATCTTCATCTATGCATTCTCATTTAGGACAATACATATTATATTACATAAATCATCAATCAATCAATCCTTTGACATCAATCAATCACTTGAAATCAATCAATGACATCAATCAATCAAACCATTAGCATCAATGACAACATGATCCAACACCATCTTCCTTTTTATTATTCCAGATTGAATTGATTTGTTTTCTGGAATTTGCATAAGCATGAAAGAACTTAGTGTTTCTATCACCTATAGCCAAGCAATTAATTCTACTCTTTTGTCTACAGGTTTCCTCCTCATGGCTTAGTAGAACCAATTTCCTCCTTTCTTTTTCTAATACCAGAATTTTATCTTCCTCCTTCACAAAACCCTCGAGAAAATTTGTGTAATAAGTGTCCTCTTGCTAGAATTACCATAAAAATGTTTAGTTATGTTGTAGACTTTTCTTATGCTTTCATTAGTTATTCTTACGTTGGCCTTTTGTGGTTTCTAATATTTGGATGTAGAATTAAAATTAGTAATTTTATCACATGCTTATGCTTTATTATCTTGCTTGTTGTATTGAAATTTGTATTATGAATTAAATAAAACGTCAATTTATGTTATTAATGGAAATCTTATATTTTGGTTCCATGTTCTTGTTTTTTTCACTTAGAATTTAAATTAGGATTTAGTTTTTAATAACCGAACCATAAATAAGAGGAGTTTACTATCTCAAACAAAGAAAATGAGTTTATCTTTAGGTGAACTCCCAATGTTCACAATGGATATATATATTCATGTCAACAAGGTGTAAACATTTTAAGTGGGAAGTCTTCTAAATTCAAACATCTTCAACAAAGTGTGTCAATGATAGATTTTTACTTCTAGTGTGAAAGGATGTTGGGGATGGATTTGTAGTTTCATCTTTACCCTAAATCAATAAAAAAAATAGTAGTGGTTTAAAAACAAGCAATCCCAACACAAACGATTCTCAATCATTGCACTAATAGACATTGTTAAGGGCTAATGGGTGGAAACGCTAAAACTAACATGAACACCAAAAGACCACGTGTAAAACATCGTCAAACATACCTTTGATTAAAAAAAATTAAAAAACCAACTCAAGAAACATAAATAGAATGTCTCGTTGTACCACTCTAGAAATCGATGATAATGATAGACGTGCAGTTTACCACAGACTTGCAATACGCCACGTCATGGAAAAGCTATACACACTTGTAATACGCCACGTCATGGCACAACCATGTGACACAACATTATTGAAAAAAACAATACAGGACATCTTTATTTCTTCATAAAATTCCATGATCTCTTACATGATACTACAGGGCATCTTTATTTCTTCATAAAATTTCAGGGTCTCTTACATGATACTAGCCGGCATCATTTACAGTGGCAATTTAAAAAAAAATATTATAAATTCAAGCTGATTGAGTGAGCTTAAGGAGATTAGATGGCTTGCATGCCCTCCTTTAATGCACCCATTATTGTAATTTCTCAATGTTATTTTCGGAAATGCAGAAATGGATATGCATAGATTTTCAAAGGAAAATCACAAATTTGTATTGCAGTTTTTTCTATGTCTATGCATTGCGATTCTAAAATTTTTGTGGTTAATATTTTTGTGTTATTTTTTAATAGAAATATTTAAGAATGGTGTTTTCCTTTCTTAAAATCAAGAAAGAGATATAGTAGTGAAATAAGGACTTAAAAAAAACTAAGAATTAAACAATATGTCAATAAAGATATACAGTAGTGAAATAAGGACGTAAAAAAAATTAAGAATTAAACAATATGTCAATATTTGATTTAAAGAGAAAATTGATTCTAATTTGTAAACTCTCGAAGAGGATTAAATTCTTGTGGATTTGCAATAAGGTAAAACCCTAAATACATTGTTTCATTATGAAAAGAGATTTAAATCACGGTAGAATTATGCTTCTCCTTAAAATTTATATTGGATTCTTGTCATATTTATGACATGAAAAAGGTTCATTCACTACAACATTAACTTACACTACCATCATCAAATCTATAAATGTATGATAAAATATTTCATAAATTTAACATAAATTAAAAATAAACAGTTGAGAATACACAATTATTTGATTAAATCTCACATTTTTTGGGGTAATACTAGCATAGACCCATCTTAACTTCTGTATTGAAAGGGATCAAATTTCTCTAGGTGCAAACCCTTCCTTTTGCACTTTAAAAAGGGTTAGAGCCCACATATACAAATTTCATTTACTTAATTTATTTTATTATTATTTAAGAGTGACACATGTCAGCTCCACGTTGAATTTAGGCAGGGAATCACACATAATTTAGGCAAGGACTCACACATCCACCTAATACTAGGTAGTAAAATGTGCCCTAGGTGCAACAAGATGAGGCAGAATTGTATCAACCCTTTATCAAATAGTCTCTGAGTAAGCCTATTCAAAAATATTCCTAACACAATTTGATCCCTAAAATACATCTTAGAACCTTTCTTGGTAATATGTATATAGGGGGGCCTAATGGAATTGTTAAATGTTAAGATTGTCACGGATGAAGAGGCTAGAGCAAAGAATGCAGCTAGGTGAAATAGTGGAGGCAATGGGAAGTGATGGGAGGAGGTGGGGAGGACTTGTGGGGAACCTAGCACCTATTAAACTTGACTTCAAAATTTTATATCGAGGGGCATTTATGATGTCATCATCATTTTCAATTATGATGGGTGGGAGGAAAAGGGTTAATGGGAAAGAACCCATTAAGGGGATAAAGGAGGGTGAGGGATATGTCCCATGCACAAGTTGAGTGTATTTGATAACCCATCTTGTAAGGAATTGAGATGTGTTGAACTTGTGATTGGCACATATCATTCCCAAAAAGGAAATTGCAAGGGTGGGGACAATGGGAGATAGTTTGACAAAGATGTTAAAGGTAGTTGGGGTGAACATACATACCAGAGAATTTCAACACTTTTAGAAATGACACTAATTGTATGGAAGAGAGGGGGAAGAAAAGGGGTTAATCATTAATGTAAATAGGTGGCGATGAGTTCATGTTAGTGGAGAATTAGATCATGATGTGTGGAATGATGAGGATCACTAGATTGTTGAGAGGACAAATATTGTCCATAGAAGAACAAAAATGAATGTGGATAAAGAATAATGTTAAACAAAGTGTCATGAATGTTATTACAACAAATTTATCGATTCAATTAGATATATGATTGAGTTTTATGTATAATGATATGAGATCACAAAATGATAAGACACCTTGTAATAAAGGAAGGGATATGCTTCAAGCACAAGTTGTGTGTATCCTAAACTTTTTCAAATGTCTTAATGTATACTATAGAATATATGTCTTCACATAAATCTCATAGTTCAACCTGTAAGATGTTAATTTTTTTTATAAATCTCATATACCTTATGAGATGGGAAGGGGTTTCGTGAAAATGCCAATAGTTTTAATGATATAGGAATAAAAAATGTTGGTATAAAAGTATTCAATATAAATGTAAATGTTGTATAAGATAGAATATACACACTTGAATCTAAATGATTTTAAATATAATGATGTATATCCAAATGTATACTGCCTTTATTAATCGGTGCATATTGATTACCAGGAGCAATTGTACTCAATGATAGTTGAGCTCATGGGAAACTACGAATGGGTAAGAAACCTGTTACAGTCAAAACCCTAAAAACCCTAATTCCTCTTCCTATAAATGTATTGTTGTTCCAGTATAAAAGATTAGTCATTCTCACGTTATTTTTATCCTAATGATTGTTAGGTTTCTAGAAACTAAAAATATGCCACTCGGGCTCTTTATTCATATTCTCTGCAAAATCCAGTGTTGCGCAGTGTACAATTCTCCCTCCATTACACACGATCTCCACAGATCGCAAAAGTTTTCACAACACTGAGAACTTTTCACTCGTCCATTATTAGACTATCTAAAAAGGCTAACTCACTACTCACCAACAACAACCTTTACAGTCCTAATACATTCTACTTACACAAAACTGGGACAATGCCCTTACAAAAACCCTAACCCTAAGAGGATTAGTTTTATCCACTTTCTCCTTGATTTAATCTTGACTGGTCCTCGATCCAATTGTTGCTCCAAGTCAATGCTTGTCCACTTTCCAACTACTCCGCAACAATTTGTCCACTTTCTAACTTCTTTTCTCAGTGCTGCTTTTTCCTCTTTTTACGGTGCTTCTTTTTCCTCTTTTTCCGGTGTTGCTTTTCCTCAAATTTTGACGCGCTCCCCTATTTTTTGGTGCTACATTAATTCCTTAAAAATCTCATCGATTCTTCCCAAAATTGGCCTTTTCCAATAGGCCCCCAATAATGACAATGTGACTTGTCTCGAATCACTCACAGACTCCAACATATTTTTCTGCCTATGTGAGTGCTTCGTACATCTCTGTTATCCATTGGCATTTCTCTTGAGCCTGACTACTCTTATCTGTCATGGATTCTACCACCTATGTGGTGAATGGACGTCTTAATATCTATCCCCCCTCCAAGACTATCTGATCTATGCTCAATTTCGCTACATCGATCTCCATGACCAGCTTCTCCGCCTTATCTTGCAAGGGCTCCAATTGATCCTGTCTTGCAATCTTCTGCGCCTGCACCACTTTTTCTTCATTGTGTAGTCTCTTCATTTCTACGATAGTATTTATCTTCTCTAGCAGTGACATTGTCTTTTTTCACTACTTTACATCTTCCATTGCTTCATGTAGTTTGTCTTCCTTCCCTTGCATCTCTTGTAGGTTCCAATCCTCTAAGAACTGTGTCCACAATTGGGCGCTCCTTTCAAAATGTTGGTTCCATCATGGCGCTGCTTCATGTATATTTGGCACGATGTTCTTTGTATATGTTGTTACATCCTGCTCTCTTTCTGCTCTGAATTCTAAAGGAGTAGTAGGTACTGCATGCTACTTTAGCTCATTGATCTAGTCTTTATACTGCTCCAAATCCTGCGTTATTTTCCTCATCTTCTCTTCCAAAGATGCTCCCTCTAATTCTACAATGTATAAGATGGATTGAAATACTACATTTATCTCTTTCTCCATATCGTCCAATTTTTTCTGTGCTATATTCTTCACTTTCTCTTCTTGGCTAACTGCCTCCTTCATTGAGGTGTTCTCTTCCTACGCCAATTGTAAGTTCATCACATCAGAACATTCCCTAGACTGAATATCTTGTGCAACACTAACTTGTAATTTATACAGCGCCTTTGTTGTAATCTTGGGAAAATCGAAGTCTAATGTCTCAATGTATTTTAGGGAATTTTGTACTGTCTCCTCATCAATGAACAACATCTTAGGTGTTATGATGAAATTTACACTCCCCTGCATCATGATCTGCACTATCTCTCTAGAAGTTGTTCCTTCTCTAGTATGCATTGGTTTATCTTTCTGTTGTTGCTCTGCCATGATCTTCAACTCCTCCATCGCAGTTTTCATTTCCTGTATCTACTCCAGAATCGACACCGTATGATTCTTAGCATTCTCCCATACTTCTGACAGTCGATCTTCGACCGTGGTGGCTATCATCTCCACATCATATTCTATTAGTGATGTTTGCATTGGAGTTCTATGGGCCTTCACCTTCTTTCTAGATCAACTTGCTTTCTTCCCCGTTCTCTTCTTTTGGGCATGTGATGGCTTGGATGCCTCTGGAATCTGTGTATCCATGTCTGTATCCTACCCAATTTCTTCCTCCATAGGTTTCTCCTGTGTCTCTATTTTTATTTCTTCTGCTCACACCTTCTCTATTGTACTTCTTGGTGTCTTCTCTGTGCACGGTGGGTTCCTTGTAGAACCATGTTGTGATTTCTTCTATTTCCTAGTTTTCTTCTGTATAGGGCTGCTTATCCCCACTAGACCTTGTGTCATCTTCTTCTTCTTACTAGCACCATTACTGCATGTCTGTTGCGTGGAGATTGTTCTACCCTACGTCTGTGTTTGTATTGTTGGCATTGTTTTTGGGATCATTGGCACTTTCCACTCCTTAGACCACTCCTTGAACTCCATCTCGGTGTCCTGTGTTGTCTCACAGTAGCTCAAATGTAGCCACTCCTTGGTTGGATCCCTCTTTTCTTGTAGCCACATGCTATGGCGTGATGCTTGAAAATTTTCTATATGTCTAAATTCCTGGATAGTTTCTTGGGAAATCCTCCATGTATCTGCTAAATGGTTCTGGATCTCCATTAAGTATAGTTCAAATACATCACTGTTTATTTTCTTTTCCTTTGGGTCTATTATGCTTCGAAGCGACATGTAGCGGGTTGCGCCACACTTTCCCGTCCTCTGTAGGAACATATTGTGTATTGGTTATTTCCATCCTACCAATGCAATGAGGATGAGTAACCATAAGTAGTGGAACTCATATTCCCAATCCTACGTGTCCTTGCAATCCTCCAAGAACAAGTTAAGTAGATAAGGGGCCCAACTCATAGAGCTCCCGTTCGCACACTAAAATGCAGTTTCTACCACTCATGCTGGTACTTCCTCATTTCTGCACTTGCACATTAATTTTCAACCTAACAACCTTGTATCAAATATCATTGCAGGATCGTTGATGTCACTGATCATGATTCTCATGTTACCTCTCTATGTGCCATACTTTTCCTTGATTTCGTCGAAGATGGATTTTTCTTTTGTTTTTTCCTCTAAGTACTACTCTAGATTTTCCCCATCCGTGGGTAGCCCCGTGATTGCTGCGATCAAATCGACATTGATAGGCATCGGCCTATCCATCCATAGAATTCCTCCATGCACCCTTTCTAGGAGTTTCTTCACACATTCATTGATGTGTTTATTGCACCCGAAGTGTGTTATATCCAATAAATTCATTATTCATGTGTTGTAGAGCCCCAGGATCCACTGCGCATGCTCCAACAGTGGTGCACCTGATGGACTCTCTCCCCTACTCTCCAAATAGTTTTGTGGCGTGAAATATGGGAATTTCACTGCGTCTTCTACATCATGATCAAAGTATTTTATGGTATCTAATCCTCCCACTATCTCATCCTCAGCATTCATTCACTTGGATATTTTTGGCATCATGATTTCCAATTATGCCTATGTGCGTGATATTCCTTGTGCACTGCTCTCAACTCGTGCCTTCTTCTTCCCATGCGGGGACGACACCCCGACCTATGGTATGGCCCAACACTTTATTTCATTCTCTACTTATGGCTCTAGGCCCTGCTGTGCTAAATCTGTGGCATGTTCTCTCTATTGCGACCCTTTTTCCCCCGGATGTGTCATATTTTTTCCTCTCTGCATCCTCCTCCAGCTGCCCGACCTCCCGTGCTCGGTTTTATTCCTCCTCCACTTGCATGGTAGTAGGCTCCTACTCTAACGTGTGAATATCATCCACATCCACGACTGTGGGACTTTCTTGTGTCCCTATTTGTGTCACCTGAGAACTACTTCTCATGTTTCTATCGGCCCTGCTCGGCACTCCGACTCTCAGTGGTGACATCCTGCAAAAATTTGAACTGTTGACCACAAATCTCCACTTGTTTTTATCACTTCGCACTCTCTCGTGCTCAAATCTCGCTCTTCGTTCTTCTCCTTAGTGAAAAAATTAAAATGACCAAATTTCCCCCCTTTTTCGACTTTATAGTGGGACGACAAAATGACAGTTTTTCTACACTGACCATTTTCACTTTTTCCTGCACACTCCACTTTCATACCAGTCAACTATTTTTCTGCGTGTAGTGTTTTCAACACTGGTTTTTCTGCGGCACACTTGTTAATGCTAGTATGTCTATTACATCACAACCTATAATGTTCTCCTATCTTTTTTAATTTTTGTTAGCTTTCTTCTTTTTATTGATTTTTGTATTTTTCTTCTAACATATACTATATACAATATGTACAATCATACCTCCTCTTTCTATTTTTACCTTAGGTTGTTAGGTCAAATGTCTTGATATAGTTTCAGTCAATTTCCATTCACTATTCCTCTAAGATTCTTCCCTGCAAGATCTTTCATTTGCATAACACCTCCATTTGTGATAGCCTCTACCTCATAAGGCCCTAACCAATGCATTTTGAACTTCTGAGGGTGTTGCAGATACCTACTGTCATAGAGGAGAACTAGATATCCTTCCTTAAATCTTTTCTTCTTTATGTTCCTATCATGCCAAGCTTTGTCCTTTGCTTTTTGTACTTCCTGGTGAAATCCTGCTAAAATTCTATCTTCTTCCAGCTTTATCAACTGATCCAATCTTTCCTCCAGAACACCTCCTTCTTTCATGTTGGTGATTGTTGCAATGCATAGACTAGGTACTAGGTAATCCAATGGAACCATTGTTTCCTGCCCATACACTAGTCTGAATGGTGTTTGTCATGTAAGATTCTTGCATGTAGTCCTATAAGCCCATAATACTATTGATACCTTCAAATCCCAATCATCCCTATTCACATTGCAAATCTTTGTCAATGCATTCTCTAGAATCTTGTTAAAATCTTCTACTGTACCATTTTCCTAAGGATGGTAAGGTGTGCTCTTCTAATGATATATCTCAAATTCTTTTGTCATAGCTTTGATTGTATTTTTAATCAAATGAGTTCCTTGATCAGTCAACAAAATTCTAGGACATCCAAATCTGGTCACCATGTTCTCAAAGAGAAATCCTGCTATAGTTTTTGCACTTCAGTCCTTCACTAGGGATGCTTCTTCCCATCTGGTTAAATATTATGTCACATTGATGATGTATCTATCTCATGATCTCCTTGTTTGCGGATTAATCGGTCCAATGAAATCCACAACCCATTTATCAAATACCTGTAACGTTACTTGAGGCATAAATTCCATTTCACCCCTTCTCGATGGTTTCCCCACCCTCTGACAGGCATCACAGGTCTGCCAATATTCCTTTGTGTCCTTATGTATTGTAGGCCACCATAATCCTGATCGCAACACCCTCTATGTTGTAGTATTTTCTGCATAGTTACCTCCAACTATCCCTTCATGTGCTTCTGATAGCACCATGGAGCATTCATTCTCCATCACACATCTTCTTATAATTCCATCTACACATAACTTGTATAAATGACTTGTAATCATATCATAGTCTGCAGCGCGCACTACCAATTGTTTTTTCTATGCGACAGTAAATTCCTTGGGAGCCATTATTGTGCTAAAAAATCCAATAATGTCAACAAAATAATCATCGACAATATGAATAGAAAATAAGTTAGCATCGAGAAAATCCTCCTCCAAGTTCTTTGGCTCCTCTCCATTAGTAATTCTTGATAAATGATCTGGTCCTGCATTGAGCTTCCCTGGTTTTACTATGATTTCAAAATCATATTCCTCAACACAATAAAAACCATCTATATATTCTTCCCCCCAACACTAGCTTATTAACTAGGTACTTCAAAGCAAAATGATTTGTAAACATCTTAAAATGTTGAACCAATAAATAACGTCTAAACTTTTCTAAGGCATATGCCATAGCTAGACCTTCCCTTTCTGTAGTATTATAGTTATGCTCAGACTCAGATAACTTTTTACTAGAAAAATATATTGGGTGATCAATGTCTCCTTCACCTGGTTGTGCCAAAACTGCAATGGAACCATTGTTGGCTTACTATGGGCTGACCCAGGCTCTAACTACAATATTACCAACAAACCCTTATACCATCGGCTCTTCTGGATACCAGAATTAAACACAACACATGGGGTTCACTATACTATCTCACCCAATATGGATTCTTTGGGTGGCTGTAGGACTCAGATGTCTGCAACCCGGGGATGAGATGTGTTTCTCTCAGAGGAATTTAACCTACTCATTGTTAACCTTAAAACCCTCATTAGAACTTATTCTAGACCACTGTCACTACTATTCTAATAAAATTTTATTAATCATTCTAGCCACATTTGATCATAAACAAGTATTCATCTACTGTAAAACTAGATTATGATCCATTTACTAACTATAACATTCCTTTACTTAGTGTTTGTTCTGTAGGTTATATTAGCTTATTCCTACTGCGCAATGTTCATTCCTTTAAAAATCAACATATTCATCATAAAAAATCAATAAATTAAATGCAATCATAAACACTACATACAGTCACATAAAACATAGATATACCGTGGTTCACCCCCCTTGGGGCTACGTCCACAAAGCTTTGTCGCTTGGGCTCTTTATTCATATTCTCTACAAAATCAAGTGTTGCGCACTATACATTTTTCCATCCATTACACACAATCTCCATTGATTGCAGCAATTCTCACAACACTGAGAAATGTTCACTCTTGCACTATCAGATTGTCTAAAAAGGCTAACTCACTACTCACCAACAACAACCTTTACAATCCTAATACATTTTACTTATACAAAACTGGGACAATTCCCTTACAAAAACCCTAACCCTAAGCGGATTAGGTTTTTCCACATTATCCTTGACTTAATCTCGGCTGGTCCTCAATCCAACTAGTTCTCCAAGTCAGAGCTTGTCCACTTTCCAACTACTCCACAATAGTTTGTCCACTTTCTAACTGCTTTTCTCGGTGCTGCTTTTTCCTCTTTTTCTGGCGCTATTTTTTCCTCTTTTTTCGGCGCTGCTTTTCCTCTAATTTTGGGGTGGTTCCCTATTTTTTGGTGCTTCTTTAATTCCTTCAAAACTTCTTTGATTCTTCCCAAACTTGGCCTGCGCCAACAACATATTTATCAAAAGAAAAATAAAATATATTGGTCAATCTTTCCTCTCCACATAGGAAAATACTCTCCGTTGAACAAACGACATGCTGAGAAAGAGGCCAAAAATCTAGGAGAGATATGTTTTTGTGCTGCAAAAAATAAAGGACACAATCCTCAAAATTTGGTATTTGACCACATAGGGGTTGTCAAGTTAGCACAATAAATTTTCCATGAGGTTAATTTTGTAGAGTATCTCTTCTGAAGAGCCCTGTATTTTGAGGAAGTGCTAGAAAGGCCTCTGAATGAACCGAATAAAGAAAAAAATTAGAAAGAAGAGCATGAAGACAAGTTTTTGTGTAGATTTTAACCTTGTACAATTATTTAATGAAAACATATTTTTAATAAAAGAACAAAAAAAATACAATGGAAAACACACACATTACACATAGATTTTTCCCCTGGAAACCCTAACCGGGAAAACCAACATATTTTATATTCATTCACATAATAAATTGTTTAAAATACAATATAGATATATGATCTATAGCATTCAAATCCCTAATCGAATAGCCCATATTATTCAACAACCCTAATTTCTTAACTGGAAATATAAAGACAATCAACGAAAACCATATGCTAAAAAACCACCCAAATATTGATGCAAAAACCGCCAATTTGTTTTTCGGGGGTGCTTCCCCCAAATCCCTACATATAGGGGCTCCCACCCGCCTATGACCCCTCAATAAATGGGGTGCTCCATCCGCCTCTTACTCCCTGCATGCCCAATAGAATGTAGAGACTATTTCTAGCCATGCAAAGAATATAACACATACCAAACATTCTCCCACTTGTTATTTTCTTTGTGTACAAGGGGTTACAAGGTTATGTAGTCAACAATCCAAGGAAAAAATGCCCATACATCCTCTACACCAAGAGAACTTATCAGTTCTCACATATTTTTTTAATGAATCTGCAACATTCTTCAAAGTGTCCACCTTACTTGTTGTTTTCTTCGCTAGAAAAATTGCACTCTGAATGTCACAATCTCTCCTTACAGCTTGTTGTACCAACCCAATACCTGAACACAATATTTGTAATGACATTTCTTCCTTGCTTTCATGAGTTGCTTCCATGTATTCATATTTTGTAGTTGAAAGTACCACTACAGACTATCTTTTGCTCATCCAAGTGATTTCTCCTCCAAATAGTTTAAACACATACATACTTGTAGATATTCTATGATCCATATCTCCATCTCAATATGTATCAAGAATCCATGTGCCCAACACTCTGTCCAAACGTGGTCTTCCTTGGTAGCACAATCCCTAACTAGTAGTTCCACACAAATACTTGAAAAATCTATTTATTGTTGTCCAATGCTCCTTACCTAGTTTTGACATATACCTACTTAAAACTCCCATTGCATTTGCAATGTCTGGTCTATTACAAACCACTGCGTACATGAAACTACCAACCACACTTTCATATGGAACACAAGACATGTCCTCCTCCTCTTCTTGTGTCTTTGGATACTGATCCAAAGATAACTTTACACCTACAAGAATAGGGACCCATCGGTTTACATTTCTATATATTAAACCTCTGCAATATTGTCTCAACATATTTTCTCTGATTTAACCAGAGTTTCCTGTTTTCCTCATCCCTTTTAATTTCCATGCCCAAAATGAATTTTGTAGCACCAAGATTCTTCATGTCAAATTTAGAGGAAAACTGAGTTTTCACATCTTCGATAATCTCCTTTTTGTTCCTACCAAAAACATGTCATCCACATAAAAGACCAAATAAATCAAATGATCACCAATTAATTTGAAATACACATAGTGATCCTCTTTACTTCTTGTGAAGCCAAGCCACAACATATAAGTATCAAATTTTTGATACCACATCCTTGGTGATTGTTTTAAACAATAGAGGGACTTTTTTAGCTACCAAATCCTTCCTTCCCTTCACATCAAAGCCATTTGGCGACTTCATGTATATTTCTTCTTCCAGATCCCCATGTAGGAATTTTACCTTCACATTCATATTTTCTACTTCAAAATCAAATGCAGTAGCAACAGATAAAAAATATATAATAGAGGTTAATGTGGCAACAGGAGAAAAAACATCACCAAAATCAAATCCCTCAACCTGGGAATAACCCTTTTCTACTAACCGATATTTATGTTTCTCCACTTTGCCTTATGCATTCAAATTATTTTTAAATCCCATTTACTACCAATGGGATTTCTTCCAGTCTACAAATCCACTAGATACCAAGCCTCATTCTTATCCAAGGCTTCCATTTCTTCAACCATGGCCTTTTTCTAGAGTTTTCCATCCTCTGAATCCAATGCCTCCCTAACAGTTCTACGATCATCATCAATAATATACAAAGAAAAAATTGAATGGAAATTAGGTGGAGTATACCTTTCTAGTCACTTTTTTCTCTAATTGATCTCCTCAATACTAGAGTATGAGGATCTTCTTCTTTTGATTCATGTTCTTCTGGAGAGTCTTATTCATTATCCTTTAACTCAAATTCTTTCTTCTTTGGTTCTTCCCTACTTGGTAGGACTTCTTGTTTGAAAAAAAAATTCATATCTCTAAATACCACATATCGACTATACACAACCTTCTTATTTTTTGGGTTCCAAACCTTATAACCTTTGAGACCATATTTATACCCAATAAAGATACACTTTTCAACCTTCTTATCTAGCTTACTCCTTTTTTTTCTTTGGAACATGAACATAGGCCTCACATCCAAATACCTTGAGATGTGTGAGAGAAGATTTCTTATCGGTCCATACGTTGTGTGGAGTCTTTTCATTCAGTGTTGATGAGGGTGATCAATTGACCAGGTAACATGCAATACCCACTTCCTCTACCAAAAATTCTTTCCCTAACCCGATACCACTAAGCACACACCTTGCTTTTTCCATCAACGTCACGTTCATCCTTTCTGCAACTCCATTCTATTGAACTCCCTTCCTTGTATCTTATACAAAGTTCCAATCTGAACTCCCTTCAGCAACACCATTTATCCTCGAACCATCCTACATGTTTCTTTTTCAAATATTGTTTTTACTCTTGCATCGTTCATTTTTCTTACAAAAATCAAATTTCTGGCCAATCCTGGGGTGTGCAGAACACTAGGAAGTGTTCTAATCCTTCCTTCTATGATCCTCAACTTGAATCTTCCTCATCCTATGATTTTGGTTGTCGATTCATCACCTAGGAAAACATTACCTCCATCATACCTTTCATATTCCCAGAACCACTCCCTATGGGGGGTCATATGAAAGGATTCACCTGATTCAACTAACCATGCCTCATGATATACATGTGTTCTTGAAGAATCCAAGTACACAACCCATCCTTCTTCCTTGGAGGTATTTTCTTCTGTAGAGGGAGCACCTTCAAATCCATTTACTCTCTCAAAGTTTTTGGATCTACATTTCTTCATGAAGTGCACTTCTTTTCCACATCTCCAACATAACCTTTACAAACTTTCTGAGAGATTTAGATCTACCCTTAGATTTAGGTATCCCACTTGAGGACTCAGATCTATTTCTTTCTTGGGAGAATCCTCTTGCAAATAATGCATTTGTGATCTGTCTAATTGATCAATTGACCTTGGTGTGTACTTGGACCTTTTTTCTCTTGGATCATACTATTTTTTTGATCTCCTAGTAGAGATGTTTTTGGTAGTATGAATATCATAATTTGGTTCACAATAACTCCTTCCTAACTCAATAGAAGGAGATATAAGCTAGTCATTTTAGGATGAAACATAGTTGATTTTTCTTCCACGTTTTCAGCAAACAAGCACATGGAAGTTTTCTTATGTGTCTTTTCTATATAACATATTAGAGCCTTAATTGTAGTGGTAGGTATTATATCATCAAATTTAGGTAGTCGGTCATTAATATAATGGGATAATGTGACATGGAGGGGTTTCACCTTGAACACTTTAAATTTTGAATTTCCATATACTACTATAGTGTCATAAAAGAGATATAGTTCATGGTGAAGTAACATTGGCCAAAGATGTGTGCTCAAATATGTAATGTTACAATTGGTAGCATAAAGTGGCTCTACCATTTTCTTGTGGTATCTTGCTTGTGATAAAAGCTTGTAACATTTTTGGACTAGTGAGATCTTGCACTTCTAAAATAAAATTCAAATCAATATCTTGCAAAACTCAATGCATAATTATTAAAATGCACATTCAAAGTAATCATAAATTCAATCATATAATCAAAATATAAATAAAATCGAAACTTACTTCAAATGGTAAGGGAGAAATTAATGAACTTGGAAAGATATTGGATGAGTTGGAATATATATTAGGTAAGGGACCATACCCATCCTATTGAATCAATAAGGACTATCATCATCCTTTTCTTGCACTTTCTTCGTACAATTCTATCTCTTTTAACCCATCCTCTTCATCAGGAAAGGGGCCATACCCTCCCCTATTGAATTGGTAAGGACTATTATCATCCTTTCCTTATATTTCCTTTATACAATTCTCTTTCTTTTATCCTTCCCTCTCATTAGGTAAGGGGCCACACCCTTCCTATTGGATTGACAAAGACTATTATTATCCTTTTCTTATATTTATTTTGTACAATTCTCTTTATTTTATCCATCCTCTTCATTAGGCAAGGGGCCATACCCTTCCTATTGAACTAGCACTATACAAAATTTGCCATATGATATTATCACTTTTTTTCCATACATTTGATCCAAACGCATAATCAACATGTGTCTACATTCTTAAAACAAGTTTGGGAAGCATATAACATTATAACTTCACATCTAAGGTATCTTTTAAGTAACTAGTGTGTATAATTCACATTTAAGGCAATGCTGCATATGTATATCCTAAATGAATTGATGCAAAAAATTATGATATGCATTGGAAATAAACCTTTGCAAAGGAAAACCTATGCAAAGTATAATTGTAGAGATAAACATTTGACCCAAACAGATAATCAACATGTGTCTATATTCTTAAAACAAATTTGAAAAACATATAACATTATAGCTTCACATTTAAGGTCTCTTTTAAGTAACTAGTGTTGATAATTCACATTTAAGGCAGTGGTGCATGTGTATATCCTAAATAAAATGCTGCACAAAATTATGATATGCATTGACAATAAACCTTTGCAAAGGAAAACCTCTACAAAGTGTAATTGCAGAGGTTTGACATGATATTTTCATTATAAACTATTTATATGGCATGTTTAAGTAAACATAGCACATTAGTGTGCTTAATTATATAAGTACCACCGTGATTAGAATATATATATA
>JZKD02S0743199.1:75437-108297 GCA_000966675.3 Picea glauca
AAATTTCATTTTGTAAAGTTACGTTTATAAAAAACAACACTAGTCCATATTCCATTCTTTTTCCAAATGTAAAAGTGAGATTTTCTAGGGAATTTTTTTGAGTGAAAATATTTTTCTGAAGAGAAAAGGATCATTGTATCTCACATCTAAATCTATCAAAGACAAATTAATGGTATGTAACTCTATTTTATTCATTTCAAATTTACTCTTAATTGATTTAAAAAATTCTATACCTATTTCATTTATTGCAGTTAGTATTTATTGTGCATTTTCATGAAAATCAAAGGGTTTTATAGTTACTTGTAAGAATATAAGCTCTAGTATTTTTGTTTATTCATTTTCATTTTATGTCGCTGCAAACTCTAGCATTGGAGGTTTATTTTCTCTATTATTTAGCAATGAGAATTTTTATAGGTAATCAATATTCAATTTTTTTTCTGTATTTGTATATGAAGATTTGGGATTTTGTTGGATTAAGACCATTCATTACATTGGACCCCAAACTCTGTCACATTGGACCCCAAACTCTGTCACTGTCATTAAAAAAATGATTTCATGGTTTATGGTGTGTATTGTTTTGTAACAATGTATATGTATCAATGATGTATCAATGCATTTGTACATTTTACAGTAACAATGTACCAGTGCATTTTTATTTAAAACACATTATTTGGCACAACCTTTTAAAAAAATTATCAACTTTAACATATGTGCACAATATATGATAATGATGCACAAATGAGAAATGCTACATTAAGACTATTTTGGCGATGTTTGTTATTAAGAAAACATTGTTGATTTTACCAATGCACATTGTAGAGTAATTATGCACCAACACATGCTTTTGTATTCAGTGCATCGATATGTTTACTATATTGTATGCACACCATAAATCGAATATAGTTTTAGCTTAAAATTCATTAATTTAATTGTAAAACATATTTTTATAGTTTTGTATTTTATTATGTGTGGATTTTATTGATATAAATTGGCTAATAGAAGATTAGAAAAAATATATAGTGTTTACTATATTGTATGCACACCATAAATTGAATACAATATTAATCTAAAATTCATTAATTTAATTGTAAAACACATTTTATAGTTTTGTATTTTATTATGTGTGGATTTTATTGATATAAATTGGCTAATAGAAGATTAGAAAAAATATATAAAAAAGCAAGGGAAACACATATGAGGAAGAGAACATGGAAAGTTCTTTTAATTTTTAATATAAAAATAATATATATTAATTATATGTAGATTTAAATGATGTGTATTAGATATTTCATATCATAAGAGAAAAAAGACAAAAAAAAATGATGAAACTCCAAAAGATTGTTTAGAAATTGAGTGGAAAGGAATGTAAAAGATTTATGAAAATGTTGCAAAGAGAGAAATTATATGGATGAAAATGTTTATGCATTTTTATTTTACCTTTTAATATAAATGTACTTCTTAGCAATGATTGTTGACCCGTTTTAAACATTCAATTTCACATTTGTTGATTGTTGATTGTTGTGTAGACCAATAGTGAGGGAATTAAAGTTCATTTTTAGGAAGATAGAAATTATGAAGGATGTAAATAATGATGAATTGGTCCTAAGTTCATTTATATTGGTGACAAAATTTAATGTTAGGGAGGGAGATATTTTATAAAACTATGAGGGATATAGTGGAAATAACGTATATAAATTATTTTCATTTATGATATAGTAATCAATCCAATGAATCCAATACAAAATTTATACAAAAACCACAATAAGTATTTCCATACCAATGGTTAATGAGGCTTATGAAACTTGTAATAGAAAAAGACATACACTGATATTTTTTCTATATTTATTTTGATATAAATATTAATTGATTTTTTATTGTGTTTTTCATTTCTCGTCAACATTGATAAAATTCCAATGTATGATCAACATGATATCCAAAACATGCAAGTAGGGATGCCAAAATAAGTGTACAAGGAGAGCTCAAATAAATGTACAAGAGGAATCATCCCAACAACAACATGCATCAAACATATGTATTCATTGGTTTTTTTTCTTCAATAAATATTTTAATGTGTTTTATTGTTGTAGAAAATAAAACAAAATGGAACCCATTCAACACATAGGATTGGAAATGAGACATGATAACAACTTGATCAATGAAATTTGTTTCAACAATGAATTATGATCATTTAAATTGAATGTTAAAAGTTGTATATATTGGAATGTTTGTCCATGAAAGTAAGACATGTTGTTTGATAATGGACACATTGCTCCAATTGGATGACAACATGTTACCAATAATTGTAATAATAATTTATTGACATTTTGAATAGTGTGGGTCTTTATGTTTTCTCATTTTATATAATGAAGGGTCTCTTATTCCTATATAATAAAATGTATTTATTATTCTATTACATCATGCAATTTCACAAAATGTTATGTTGCTAACTAAATATACAAATGATTTACATTGTTACAATGAACAAATGTGTAATCACTTGGTATATTTTTTAAATTACACATCACATTATATTTATATTGTTTAATTACAAAACACATTAATGAATAGAATGGGCTTCATCTCATAAATAATAAAAAGAAACCATCAAGTTATTAAAATGGACCTATCAAAGGATTATGAAAAAACAAAAGGTTGTGTTTGAGATTAATTCTAATACATGTAAGGTTTAATCTTTTTATTTTCAATTGGATTATGGGATTTGTCACTTCATGAACTTTTTCATTGTTTATTAATGGGAAACTTTGTAATTTTTTATTTTAATCCAAATAGAGGTTTAAGACAAGGATATTCTTTGAAACCATCTTCTTTTATAAATGATATTCTTTTTTTTTTTAAATGGATTTGAAAGGAAAACTAGAAAAGTCAAAGAACTATAAAAATTTTTTTATGTGTGGCTACTGGGATGGAGGTTAATGCTAAAAAACCTACATATATTTTCAGTGGATTGAGGGAAGGAGTTGTATAAATACTATCTTTATTGTTTCCATTTAGAAAAATTGAACTACATGAAGGATTCAAGTAACTAGGTTTTACTCATAATCTTGATAGGTATTGTAAAAGAAATTAGGTTTAAATGATTGAAAGAAATTAGGCTATATTTTTTCATTGGTGTAACAAATGGATTTAAATAGGATGAAGGTTAACCTTAGATAATTCTATTTTAGATGTAATTCTAGTGTATTGGTATTTACTTTATTTCATTAGTAAATGTGTTTGGGAATGATTTAGAAAAGTGCGATTCAATTTATGATGGGGAGATAGATATGATACTCAAGGGATTCCCATGGATAAATGGTTATATATAAATAAGAGAAAGGATATGGGTCTATGAAACTAAAACACATTTATTTATTCAAGAAATCGTTAGTTGAATGGAATTCATTAACTAAATATAGTCCATTGAAGAAAATGATAGAACAAAAGTATATAGTTCCAAGTTTGTTTTGGACTAGATCATAAATACCAAGAGGAGCATAATAAATGTACCAAATTAGTGGAGGGATATCGTATTATCCTTTCCTATAATTGGAAATTATTTATCCTAGAGGGTAGGACATGGAAAACATGTTAGATTGGGTTTTGATCCTACCTTAGGTTATGGAAATGTGTCTTTACTCCCACTAGATGACTTATTCCAATTACGAGGTGAAAGTTTGTATTATTTAAATGAATTGGAGGATGATGACACAACTTTTATTTAAATACGGCCTGAGTGGGCCTAATGGTTAAGAACATGTGCTTCCTCTTAAGAGGTCATAGGTTCAAATCCATAGGGGGGTAGGGTATGTATACCTTCGTAGACTTTACCAGTCAAATCGTTGGGCGGAGGGGGGTCCCTTGTTCCACAAACAAGGGGGTCTCATACACCAATTTAGTGTGCTGGCTTGGTCGTGACCTTAAAAATAGATTATTATTATTATTATTATTATTATTATTATTATTATTATATGATCTCAAGGATGGATAATAGGATATCCATTGGACCAAATATAAACTACATATAGAGCAATGATTATTAGTATTGTGGAAGAAGAGGTTTGGTGATGGTAAAAAATCTAGAAAATAAAAGCTCCTTAAAAAAATATTATTATGGATAACCCTTGAAATATGTCTTTGACATAGGATATGATTAAAAAAGGAAAAAAGTGGTCAAGTATTTTTTATTTATTTATTCAATGGAGAAAAGAAGACATCACACACTTAGTTATGCAATGTCCTTATCAAGTTAAATATGGAAGGGTGTGAAGAAGTTGACTAGTCTCACAAATTCATGGATTTTTATATCAATTGAACGATGTTTGAGAAATTGTTCTAGGAAAAAGGAGTTGAAATCCTATGGATAATTAACTTGTGTAGTATTTTAGGGAATGTGGCTTTCTCAAAATGGAGAATTATTTAATGATAAATAGAAGCCAACATTTTTGCAGTGATAGAGGTATATTATTCCTCTTAGAAATACATTTCATCAGGTTCAAAGCCTTTTGCCTTTTGTTGAGATATTAACATTAAGATGTTTCCTAAATTTTTCCATAGATAAAGTGATTAAAAGGTTTCATGTATATGGGGAATATTTAATTGTTACCAATTGGATGAGGGGAAACACCTAAATACAAAATGTTACACTCAAGCCTCTAGAATAATATTTGAAATAAGTCTTATAGATTTTTCAAAGTATTTGTTTTACAAATATATACATACATAGAATAGAACATAGTAGCTGATGGGATCTAAGATAGACAACATGTTGAATATGAAGTCTTGAAGCTAGAGGAACCAATCGATAGTGTTCTCTTTTTCTTCTCACACTTAAAAACATGAAGTCATTTTGAAAGAGTTTTAAGAAAATATAATGTTTTGGTTGAAATTTTATAGAGAAATATGTGTATAAAGTCTTGGTAACTTGTAAAAAATCTCAAAAAAGGATAGTAATATGCAAGTTTTATTTAACTAAAGGAATTATTTTTACTAGTTTTATTCATAGAATTGAGTATATATATATATATATATATATATATATATATAACAAGTGACAAGAGAACCTAAATAATATAATTATCTGTTTAGATATTAATAGAAATTGTTTTTTTTTCTCTTGAAAAAAAAATAGCTTTGGTCTAATCAACATAGGAGCCACATTATAATCAGCAATAGATAGTTCTTCAAGGGGATTGATCAATAAAAGTGTTGGTGTATACTTTAACGATGTTACTATTTATTCCAAAAAAAATTCTAACCATCTACCACACAAACAAATTTTTGAAAGGCACATGAAGTATGGAATCTCATTCAATCCTAAGAAAAGTATCATTACAGTTATTGAAGGGAAATTTCTTGGGCATTTTATATTAAAATATGGCATATTAATGTATTTTGAGAGGAATAATTCCATTACTCAAAGTCCCATGCCTCATAACAAAAGGTATGTGCAATACTAATTCATAAAGATTAATTTTGTGAGAATGTTTGTCTTTGATTTCACTGAAAATTATTAAACCATCACAAAAAAAAAATGGTAAAGAAGGGTGCAATTTTTAAATGGCGTTGAACAAAAATAGATGCTTTCGAAAAAATCAAGGTTTTTATTGTTAATGTTGTTCCAATACTACATAGTGCTAATTTTTTAAAGGAAATCTTGTGTACATTTTCATTATATCGCTCTCTTGTTTTTGTGCTCACCTATAAATACACAAAATGTGAGTTTCCAATATCATTCATGATCACAAGTTTACAAGGTGTTGAATTAAACTACCCAAAAATTGAAAAGCAAGCATACATTGTGGTTCATGATATTAAATGTTTTAGGTATTATATCCTTGAAAGTCACATGAAAGTAATTGTTCCCCACTTAGCTGTGAGATCATTATTTATAATAACCTAGCAAGAGAAGAGGTAATTGGATGACAACCATTCAAGAGTATGGCCTTGAAATCAACCTACAACCATTGTAGGAGGTTAAGGGATTTGAAAATTGGCTATTGAAGAATACAATATCAATGATGATGACGAGGGCTTGAAAAATGTTGTTTTTCAAATAAAACATTAAAATGTTGTCTCCTAGCCAATACTAATTCATGTTACTATGAACCAAAATATTATTTAATGATGGATCAAGTCCTACTTATCTAAATTCAAGAAGAAGATATTTAAGGTTGAATTAAACTTAATATTAGTTTATTAATAATGTTCTTTCTAGAATAACTAATAACTAAGATGTTTTTAGTAAGGTGTTTAGAAACAAATGATGTTGAAAGGGTATTAAAATATTCACATGATGGACCAATTCGTGGGAATTTCTCATCTAAAACCACTTCACATAGGATTTTGAGAGATAGTTATTATTGTTTTACACATTTCAAATATGCTCACTCATATGTTAAAAAATGAAAAGAATGCCAACTATGCATTAGAAGGGATAAGAAACAATCTATCCCTGTATAGCTAATAACTATCAATACAACTTTTGAGTAATGGGGATTGGATATTATTGGCAATATCAATCAAAATCCTCTAAAAAACACAAGTATAAACTAACACCAATTAACTACTTTACCAGATGGACAAAATCTATTCTTCTAACTCATGTAAATGAAAAAATAGTCATCCAATTTCGAGATTAGCATCTAATCACTATGTTTTGTATTCGATCTTTGTTGGTATATGATAATGCATCATATTTTTCTTTATTAAAGTTGACTAGATTTTCTTTGGAAAAAGATAATATCATTCACTATTCAAATAATTATTATCATCGAGGGAATGTGGTAATTCAATAAACCAACAAAAAGTTAAATCTAAATTCTAAGGAATACAATCATTGACCATCATTAGTATCAATATAGTTCTCTTTGAATAGACCAAGTTACACCTAAAATAACCCTCAATACCTCTCCTGGTTTCTTAGTTTACTTTAAAAAAAAAAATCTCCCATCAAATATTTTCTTACCTTCATTGCAACTATCTCAATCATCTAGAGGGAATAATTCTTCATCTCCCCGAAGTTGAATTGACACTTTAATTAGGTTAAAAGAGAAGCATGAGAAGGAAAACATAAATTCACAACCCACTAAAAAATTCTGAAACCTTGGTTTGATAAGAATTCATCTTTGAATAAGAATTTTCAGGTAGGAAATTCAGTTATTAATTGTGATAAGCCCGAAAATCCGAGGGGAAAACATTCAAATTTTCAACAACTTTGGCTCAACCCATTTCAGGTGGCTGAATTTTTTTTGGCAGTGGACAAATTGCAGAATATTAAAGGGGAATTGGATCTTCTCCCAGTGAATGGCCAAATCTTGAAGTGTTATTTCATTTAGTTGTCCTCGTGGTATATATCTCGTATATGTTAGTTTTAATTCTAGTACTTTTGTGTCCATTTGTTAGCTCAATTCATTTTTTAGTTTTGTTGTAGGATCTAAAGTAACATTAGTAATATAGGTTTTCCTGAATGTGAATTTGCATTTATTTGTTTTCTTATCAAATTTATTTTCCAAAATATGGTTTATACATATGATCGATTTTCAATTAATACCCTTGGATTTTAAATAAATCTCATGAAATATAGACACACCTTTCTAAGACCTGCAAACTCTCAAAGAATCATTCAATTATGGACAAGAAAGGAAACTGTAATCAAGGGTTATGAAGGTTACCGTGGTGGAGCTTAGATATCTTTGAATTAGTAACATTTATGGATACTTAAACTTTAGTACTTAGTGATGACTTTGATAACTAAAAGATCCCATTCATTCACGCTAATTAATAAAAAACATGTAAAATGATATTGGTTACACATCCAAGGTCAAGCATTTTATGGGTACAATTTTATCACTTAGACATGGCTAATCCTTCGATAAAAATACGAATCATCCATGTAAGCTTGTAAAAGGCCAATATTTCCTCGTCTATTAATATTAAAGAAAAAACTAAAATAATGAAGGATTGATCAATCATGTTTAAACAAATACTTTCAAAATAACATTGATCGAACTCGATTAAAGGATCAAGCCTCTTTTCTTATTCAACATCCAAATTGAACCCAATTTCCTAATCAATATTGATTTCTTAATTGACTCCCTTATTTTACTTTATATTTGAAGGCTTGTTTGCTTCGATAACTCAATCGAGCCTTATTTCTTAATCTTGTCACATATTGTTTAACATTTGAAAACACTTGTTATGAGGAAAATCACTCTATGGCATGGGGTAAAGCACAACAAAAGGAATGACCGCAGAAATCAACTCTAATCCCAAGTATGCTATATAAATTTAAATGTCAATCAAGACAAGATAAAGATCCTACCTCGTCCGGACGTTCGATGAAGACCACCATTGAGCACACAACTCAAAGCTCTATACCTATAACTTCTCCTCAACAACCAAGATACACAAGCATATGGTGATAATATATAAAGTTAGCACATACAATATCATAATCCATTAAAATTCATAAAAACATATGCCCATGGAATAATAATTCAAATATTTTCAAGACATCAACTGGACGAGAAAATAGTATTTCTATTAAAACATGATCAACAAAAGTGTATGAATGACAAAATTCTGTGTCGGCATGTCTCCGAACCAAGAAAATAAGTCCCTTCCAGCTAGGCCTCCACCACTTCGATCCTCCACCAAAGGCAAGATCATATAAGAGAGACAATGAGATTCTCCATCAAAGAGGGAAGATATTGGTGGTTGAACAATATGTTCAAACGTTAGAGGAAAAAGGGATGCAGACTCAATATAAATAGAATAATTTCTCCAAAGTAACTCTTCTTTGAAAAGATGAATTCTTATCCTCTTCCACAGTTTGGATATGGCCCATTGCTAGCCTTCAAATGGAACCGAAGGGTCGAGCCATAACATTTCTAGTATATGGAAGGTCAAGGATCATGGATCTCGTGATGTGACATGGAAACCCGACACAATTTTTAATTTTTATCACCAAACTCAATGTACACGGGTTGTAGTGGTGCAACTTGCATATACGCATGTTGTATAACTAATAGGGAACGTATATGTGGAAAAATATGATTTTGAGCTTTCGGAAGTACAAAATGGGACTCAATTCTACATAGGGAAATGGAAAAGGCCTTCTGAGAAAGTTGCATGGGGTGAGGAAACTCTTGCTATAATAGATGCCCCCTAATGTGTGAGGTTAGAGAAGTATCTGTGATGGCCGAAATACATTAAAATTCCCACAAGTGGAGTAATGGAGAACCAGTTGGATGAACTAGTTGCTCATGAGAATATTACAATCCATAATGACTTTGTACACATGGCTTCCAATTTGAATTACACTACAGATTCATGTGGAAATATACCAAACAGTTGTTCATGGCCATGAATAGGAAATACAAAGTAGATAAAAACCATAGGCTTTCATAGTCACGAACAAGACCTAGTGAAAACCAGTTTCAAAATCAATCTGAAGATATCTATATACAATGGAGTACAATATGATCTTCCATGATCACTGAATTCATATAGGTACTGGTCCAAAGAGTGATAGCTAAATCTCAGGAAAGTTGAGACTATAAAATGATGTCTTGAATTCTTCTACACGATCTTCCAAAGGTGCAAGTCTACATCATGTGAATAAAGGATTTAAGGTCGAACACAATGAGACTTTGTTTGATTACCAGTCATCAAGGTATACCATTAACAAACGTGAGACAACCTATCAACAATGAAAGTAGGTATCAAGGAACCAAGTACATTCTTACAAGTGTGAATAAAGGTGTTGAGGTTGAACACTTGAAGAATCCATCAATCAGGAGACATTGATGTATTCCCAACTATCGATGGTGAGAGAAACTGCCATTGATGACTGCAAGCCTCTAGGTACTCATAGGAATTTAGGCCTTGTTTCCATAATAGATGAGATGAAATGGATGGAAGGAGACCCGCTGAAAGGAGAGAATTAAGGCATCTCTCATTAGTCAGCACAAGGTAAAAAGCAATAACTTCATGATTTGGAGGAACTCGAATGAAAAACATGCTCATGAACCAACGACCTTGTGCATATTTCACATTCACCATATGCAAGTAGTGCACAAAAAAGACCCTCTGAATAATATCCAATAAGGAAAATTGTCGACAAAGGTGAGGAGACCACCAATAAAGATAATGGAATCCAAGACACTGCATGAATCCCAATGTGTGAATAGATTTCTTGTCTTCAAACACAAGGGAAACCCCCCAGTCAACAACCAATGAGGAGATGTTGACTATTGGGTTGAAGGTTACCTACCCATAATGAAAGTAGGACCAAGGTGCACGGTAGGACTACAACTTCATGTGATTCTAAGACACTATTGGGCTCTTTGTTTTAATGAATAGAAGTTGCGCATGTTATATTACAGCTTCATTTTGGTGAACAAAATTTGCGTAAGTTGCTAAGGAGATGGATAATAGACTAAAGGGAAGCAACAAAAAGTGGTTGGAAGGATAGTGCAACATCTGTTTTGAGGAAATAAGTTGCAACAAGATCAAGAAGAAGAGAGAAATATTTGGTTCTCAACCAACGAACTCAAGATCAAAATATGTATATGAGACTGATATGATTGTAAAAGGATGCTATTACCAGGGTTGTTGTTATTGGGGTCAGGGTGGGATTGTTGTTGTTGCTAGAGTCACTATTGCTATTGTTCATATTGGTAGTTTAGCTAAAGTTCTAGATTCTAAGTTCGGAACTAGACCAAGAATGTAATGGATTCATGTTGTGTTGTAGCCTTGAAGGACCGAGGTGCTGAGATAACCTTGTCTCTCAGTAGCACAGAGCATTTTCTATTAGCTTTGGCATGACCAATTTGTATCTGTAATTCAATCTGATCTTGTATTTTGAGAGAAAACGTGTTATATGATAATACAGTGGGAGACCCAAATAATTTTGAATATATATTGTGTATTTAGTCTTATGATTGTATTGAATGTTACTCTATATTATATTTATGTTTGATATGCTTAATTGGTTATAGTTTGATTCTCTATTTTCTTCATTCTTGGTCAGGAAATGTTCAAATATGCTACAGGTTTAATCTATCTTGTGCAAGGCTAACATGAATATTGATACCTTAGAGAGTTGTCTAAGTACTCTCCTTACCCTTCCATCTGTTTCTTGTCTTGACTACGCTTCAAGTGAGACTTCTTCCCTCCTGGGAAGATGAAAATTCCAATGCTCTAGACTACTTCAGTACCTTTTGTTGGTAACTTTAGAAGGACCCTGGTCTGATCACTTTTGTGCCAACACAATGGTTATGTTGTTGGGACCTATGTTTTAAAAGGGAACCTGTGAGGATAATTCTTTCGCTGATGTATAGATATGATATTCGATAATGGTGGGAACAAAATTGTGATGGATTTATATTGAAGGATGCAGAGTTGCAAGGTAAAAGTGTGAAGGATACAAAAGATTCTGTCTTTTATTCAAAAATATTGAGTGACTAGTATGAGATATTCTAGGTAAAATTCCTGGAATAAATATTCCATTGGATAGATTGGCTCCAAGAAGCTCCATAATTCCAAGAACGCGTCAAGAAGACATGTACTTGGGATACAGAGAATATCGCAACACTTCATCAGTTGGATCACCAAAACACGCGAGTAGTCGATTTCTAGGTTAATACGACTCTGGAGGGATACATCATTGAATTCGTGGATGAGAATCAACAATCTCTTTCACAGGCAGAATTTTTTTTCAAGAAAGGTGTGCGCAGAAGACTGTTGAGGGAAATTCCCTTGTGGATCAAATAATTATTGATGGAGGAGGGGATGATAACTATTCCCTCGACTAAGATGGCAGCCAAAACACCTATGCTTGGGGTGGGATGATTTTTGGGTAGGATCATGACCTGAAGGGGAAAGGATTCTTTGACAGATGGGGGAAAATCAAGAAACGAATGTAAGAAATGACCTTAAGGAGAGTCGCCATTGTTGAGAACTGGTGGTGTTGAAAGGTAAAGAAAGAAGCGAAGCAGTCTGAGGTGTTGCGTAAAGAAATCAAATCAAGAGGAAAAAATTAAAGAAATAAGGAAGAGTTGAGGAAGGTAAGAAGACAAGAAAGACTGGAGAGTATAAGATCACAATAGAGAGAAGTGTAGAGAGGAAGGAGTCCCTAGGTGGGTGAATGAGAAGAGGAGTGTGGAGAATCAAGGGAAGACGAAGAAGGTCTGGACCTTACAGGAGACCAAGAAGATTCAACCTCTATATCAGGAAACATTAGGAATCATGCAGAGAAGGTTTCTCTAGAGGAAGAAAACGAGACCCCCCAAATCAAAGAAACACACCCAAAAGTGAGTGGAACCAACTCTGAATCACCTGTCCCCTAGGTGTCCTCTATACCCATGGTAAATTCAACACTTCCTACTTATTCTATTTCTATTCCATTGCATCCAGTTAGTCAGAATCAGTCTGTAAGTGTATAAAACACTGGGAGGATATTGGGATCCCAGGTATATCACAACTAGGACCATTAGGTTTTATTCTAATAGGAATAGTGAGACCCAGAATGGTTGGAAATATGGGAGGATCGATCGTTCGATACCCAGAATTCTAGGGTAAAGGGTGTTGTGCTTGTTTCATCACTTGGGTGAGCAACATAATGGCACTTGCATGTCTAGTTGGGCCTGCTAGATAAGATAGAGGTTAGTGAGTGGATTAAACAAGCCAAACACATTAAATAAACAAGTAAACAAACTATAAAAACTAAGGAAATAAAAACTAGAATGCATAAGAAACTTTTAGAACCATAAACAATCAACCAATGACCAAGCTTATGCCACCAATGGATAACTATATTAGTTGGAAAAATACCGTAGATAAAAATGAGGACTTATGAGTCCCATCTTCCTCCTTGGGAGGTCTCTTGAGTTCCTTAATGGAGAGTTATTCTTACAATGGAAGAACAATGGAAAATGATGAAGAAAATCAATGTCTATTCCCTCAAGAGGCGAATGGAATGGCCTATTGCAATGATGCTTGAATACTCCTAGGAGAAAAGAGGATTCTTGGGGGAGAATTGAGGAATCATAACAATTCTATGAAGATCTTGGTTTCTTAGTGCACCCATAGCCTCCATTTATAGAATTTCTTCAAGGAAATATTCAATTGTCTCTTAGTGTGAACAAAGGGTCCTTTAGGAAACCCTTTGGTCCTTGACCAATCCCCCATTCGGTTTTTTCTCATATCTAAATGTCAAATCAAGTTGGGAGTTGGTCCATAAGTGGTTGGGGAGCCGAAAAAGAACCATAAATGCGTCATTCACAGGAGTGTTGTAGGTGAATCCCCCTGTGGACAAGTGGATTCCCTCTTGGTCTCTAGACTCCTAAGGACAAAACAGAAAAGTGCTTAACATGGACACTGACTTCCTTTTAGATCTAATCAAGATAATAAATGAAAGAGAAGGAGAAATATATGTACTTTATTAATGACGTTTGTCCCTTCAAAGTCTAGGCTAAGCTTCGATCTTAATCTCCCTGATAGGTCCTGCAAAACAAACAAAGATACAATGGACTTCCTACTCTATTGAGATTAGCTCAATCATAGATCCATCTACTGCAAACAAACTCATATGGAACAAGCACAAGTTTGAAAGAAACAGGCCAAGCATTGATTATATTAATGACAACAAGTAAAAGTGCTTACAATCCTTTGAAAGAAGGTGCAATAGCTTCTTCCAGTTCTCCTTTTCCAACCCCTTTGCTCAAATTATCTTCACTGATTTCTTTGATGACATCTCACTCATGAGATCATAAGTTTGATGTAATTTTCAATCTCCATTGTATTCTGTCAATACCACTTATAGGATCATCATTTTGGTGTCAATCTCTAATCTCTCCTCCCCTTTCACCATGAGGAGACCTCCTTATATAACCTTGGAGAGGTCCAACCACTTGAGAGATATTTGGGATAAGTTGAGGATTCCTCTCCTTCAGTTGAGGATCTCCCCTAAGATCATGCCTTGACCATCTATTCAAATCCAACTACCTTCAGGAATTGAGGGATTCTTCCCTGATTTGCCTCAACAAACCCAAACTTTGCTCAAAAAACGGTAGAGCTCCCCCAAAAGGGTGCACAGGGTGCTCAAGAACTCCCCCAAAGAGGCTTAGGGAGCGCTAACACTCCCTGACAGTGGGTAGGGGAGTGCTCCTCTCCAAAATTCATTTTTTGAGTGGGTTTTCCAATGGCAAAAGGATTGTACTTCCTGTCAACTGATTTCTCTTCTTCCAAACTAGCCTTTGAGGTGTCTTAAGTGTCTTTGTGATGTCGTTAGGGGAACGAAATAGGAAATATGGCAGTATGATGTTTGTGACACTTGCAACAGTTATAGTCAAGATGTGACACTTGCAGACAAGATGCGACACTTACAACATTTGTAATGACGACACTTGCGACACTATTAAAGTGAGTAATTTTGAGGTGTAACAGATTGCCCCCCAAAGTACGAAGTTATGAGACGATGATGACTGAAGTACTTTGTATACTTTTTCGAGAAAGGGTATGGACATAGAGAAAATGGAAAAATATGCACACAACCATCAAAAAAATATTATGACATGTTTCAAACCCAAGGCAAGCATACCTATGCTTGAGTAATAAAGACTTTTTAGGTTTGGTTGCCATAAAATAAATTGGGGATCCACAATTATATTGACAAAAGGTATAGCCACTGAAAATGCAATGTGGATCTATACTCCTATGACCTGAAATGATCGTAGCCACGAAGAATACACAGTGGATCTAGGAGATGACAATACATAGCCATGACCAATACAAAGTGGATATATGTAACAGTATATGTGTCATAGTTCAAAAGAACTCCTTCGCAACCTTGGAAAAGTATGTATAAGAGTGAAAAATAAACCTAGGGTCTTCTTGTTGATCCCAACGTAGTACGAATCTAATCATGTGAATAGATTTCCTGATGTCGAACATGGGAGAAACCACATGATTACCGGTCAATGATGTAAACCATTAACAAGCGCGAGGGAGATCACCATTGATGTCAATGATTCACAGGTTACTCTAGTACATTCCAACGAATGTGAATGGATGAGATGAATTCGAACATCCATGGAATCATTCGATCATGGGTCAATTATGTAAACCCACTATCAGACATGAGGAGGCCTACCATTAAGGCATGAAGGTCCCAAGGTACTAACCGGTTTCTAAGTCTAGCTCCTGGATAATGTGTTGAAGTCGACAGGAATAGACTCGTCGAAGGAGGGCCTTGATGTATCCCCCATCAATGACATGAAACTGACACAGAGATGTAATTGGTAGATCAAATGAACATGGGCTGACACGAGTATTGAAACAATATATTTGTGATGGATGACTCTTGAGGCAGATACTTCCCTTGAACACTGAGGCACATCAGCAGAAACTTGACATGGCCCAAAACTTGATGATGTAGTGGATGTTGTGACTTTCTTCAAGTGAACCAAAGGAGTAAAATAAACTCATAGGATTTGCTTAGTGTAGAGGTTCAGTGGATTAAAATGCGTGCAAAGACAAAGTGTCGTGTTCAAGGGAAAAAGTAAGAGTTATTGGTAGTGTTCTCAAAAAAATGTTCATCTTGCTTCTTTCAATATTTCCCCCATCCAGATAGACGAGTACCTCTTTTTAATTTAACGAGCTCGAGGAGGGTAACACATGCTCGATATGAATCACCTTTGGTAAGTCCCTCTTCCTTTGTTTAATGAGCTGGAAAAAGTAAGGGTTTGGTCCCGTATGGGCCCTTCAATATATGATTGTTTAACGAGTCTAGAGAAGGTAAAATCAATGGTTTTTCATATCTAGAGAGTTTGAAAACAACTTAAAGATGACTCCAATGTTGTACTTTTTCATAATGTTATTCTCGTGAGGCCGAAAGAGAGACAAATTATCACTTGAAAGATTCCCTTTCAAACATTTTAACGAGTGGGAAAGGAAGCAAGATCACTCGTCAATATTTTCATGTTTAGAGTGTCTGAAAAGAGCTCAAAGACGACTCCAAGGGGTTCCTTTTTCGTATATCCATGCGGGTCCCAAAAAGAGATAAAATTTTACTCGATTGCATTCTCATGTATTTACAATCACGAGAAAGAAAAAAGACTAAGCTCGGTATGCCCCCATCTTGAAAGCTAAGGGATTAACTCCAGAATGATCATAAAATGTTGGAGACATGCCCTCCAAGCTTCAATTCATTCATCGACATTGATGTTGTCACCAATTTCTCTATTAGAGGGAGAAAGAGGATAAGAGGGGATGAAATGAAGGTTCAAGAGAGTTGATTGTTTCATTTTTTAACGAGTTTGACACAGAAAAATAACTATGCTAAGGGCTTTGGGTGCAATACCCAGATTTTTGTTTCATTTTTTAATGAGCTTGCTACAGAGAGGAAAACTATGCTCAAGGCCTCTGTTTCATTTTTTAATGAGCTTGCTACAAAGAAAAGAAACTATGCTCGTGACCTTTATTTCATTTTTTAACGAGCTTTCCACAAAGAGAAAAACTATGCTCGTGACCTTAGTTTCATTTTTTAACGAGAATTCCATAGAAAGAAAAACTATGCTCGTGGAATCTTCTTGATCATGGATTCCAAGAAAATAATGCTCTAGAAGAACACCATGTCAAGGGACAAAAATCAGTCATGGCTTCCAAGAGATCTTCACTGGATGGAAGAAAATCACTCTGGAAGGAACACATGTTGAGGACCGCGACAGGGGTAGGGAGATTAGGCTCCAATAGCCCTACCGAAGAGATCACCATTTCAAATACTGGATCCAAATCATCATAAGTTGAATTCATGGGAGACAACGCCACATAATTGACATGCAGTGGGGGAAATACTATTGTCATATAAGAACCATTCAGGGAGGTAATCCAGTCAGGACCGATGAAGGAAAGTTGATTAATAGTCACAATTCTTCCATCATGAGGGAGAGATATCACATGAAAAAAAGTGGACACAATAGCTTTCATGGAATAGACATAATCCCGTCCAAGGATTAAAGCGAAATCCAAGGGGTATCAGACTACCATGACATTAATAAAGACAATTTTCCCTCCCAAAGTTACGGGAAATTGAGGAAGGGTCCCTAAAGGTTGACTAGTTCTTCTATTAAAAGCTAACATATTATGTGTAACCGATGCAAGATGAGGACAACCCAAAGCATGCCAAGCAACAGAGGACAAAATACTAACTAACTCACCTTCATCTATTAGAATTTGAGGAACGTCCCGACCACAAACCTGTACAATAATTTGGAAAGGAATGTGAGAGGGAAGACGAGGTCCTGTTAGCGCACCCCAATCAAAAAGGATGGCCTCATTTCTTGGAGGGGGTTTCATGGGAGAATGAGGAATGCCCCCCAGCATGGTAGATTTTGTATCAACGAGAAAAATGTAGGCAGTATCGGGTTTACTCTCTAGAGGGAGAGTAGGATCGATCAATGATGGGATCAGATCGACCACGCAGGCACTCTTCAGAGGAAGAGTGGGATTGACCGATGATGGGATCGGATCAACCACGCAGGCACTTTTCAGAGGAAGGGTGGGACTGACCGAGGAAGGGACTAGATCAACCACTTTGTCACTCGTAAAAGGAGGAGTGGGATCGATCGATGATAGAACCAGATCGACCACTTGGATTTCATTCTCCAAGGGGATAATGGGGTTGACGGGTGGAAACGGATCGACCACTTTGGTGTCACTCTCTAATGGGAGAGTGGGATCTATCGAGGACAGAACCAGATCAACCACTTTAACACTCTTCAGATGAAGGGTGGGACTGACTGAGGAAGAAACTGGATTAGTCACTTGGGTTTCACTCTGTAGATGAAGAGTGGGGCTGACCGATGACGGAACTGGATCAACTACTTGGGTTTGTGGTTCAATCGAGGATAAAACTAGATTGACCACCTGATCAATATGATTGACTGGACATGGAACCGGATTGACCAATCCATCAACTAACGATGGGTTGGGAGAAAGCTTACGATAACCTTTTGGAAGTTGAATTTTTTCCAAAAGAGAAGAAGCCTCGTCCATGCGAGGAAAAAGGTGAGAATAATGATCACCTTTGCATAACATACAAGGAAATTTGGCAGTTGTCTTCTTCTTACCAATCTTGATGTCACTAGTTGATGGGGTATCAACGACATTTCCAACAGAGGCCGATGATGTGGAGGACCACATTTCTAAGACCTTAGGAATACCAAGGCAATCCCTCAGAAAATGGTCACCCTTACAAAGACTACAAGGGAATTTGGGTTTCAGATTCTTCATTTTAATCTTGTTGACCTCATCAACACTCCCAGTACTATTAACAGTAACTAGTTTCTTGGATCCAACATCTGATGTTGTTGGGGCCTTGGTCCTTTTCGGGCTCTTCTTCTTCTTCTCTTTCTGTTTCTTCTTCTTCTGATCAACCTGGCTACTTGCTTTAGAGATTTCACTAGATGAAGAAGGAGAAAGGGAAGGATACTTAATGGGTGAAGAAGATGAAATGTCGACATGAGGTTGATGTGTGGGTGGTGTACTGACATATAAAGTATTAGGTTTAGTTGAAAATTTGGAAGGATTCGAGATCACTGGAGTGGGGAACAACCAAACTGGTAATCCGATGGTGAGTCCCAGAAGACTCAGTGTGGAAATGTACAGAGGACCAAAGTTTCCAAAAGAAGGAATGGTATAAGGTTCCCCAAGAGAAGGGGTTCTTCCAGTGGTACTCTCAGGATTTGATTCCATTAACACTAACTCGACCTAAGGTCCACTAAGTAAGACAACCAACACAAGCTATGAATCTAAGAAGCAAAGAATCAAACAAAACCTTCCCACAATGAAACCACTAGTTGGTGATGAAATCCAATGTCGTGAGATCAAAATAGGAAAAGGTGGGGATAGAGCGGGTGGATCAATTACATTGACGACCTTCTTAATGGACTTACGCCTTGGTGCAAGCTTCCACGTAGTAACTGCGGATTTTCCCTCCAAGGAGCCCGAGTGAGTTTGACCAACATCTTCTCCAGGTATAGTGAGACTTTCCTTCACCGTCACCTTGTGTAATACCCTAAAGATTATGTCTACTAAGGTCACCAATTCACAGTCAGCCCCTGGGAGGGTACAGTTGATAGTCCGAACCGAACGTATGGACAGGATAACAATTTTGAAATCAACTCAAGAGGCTCCTACACATAATTGTGGGTATACCCTCAAGTGAACCCCAATATACGATCCGACCTCTACAAACAGTTAAACCACGGAGGGATAATCTTTGTAACTCACCCGAATGCGACCTCGTGCGTAACTCCTGTGTGAGAGGGGGATTCCAGAAATCCTATACGACAATTGGATTTTCTCCCACTATCGTAAGATTCTAAGTTTGTTTGATAGCTTTGGAAAGTTATCCTTTCAACCTATTCTAAAGCCCTACACCTTAAACTAATGTAGGTTTGCTAACAAGGATGTAAAAATTCTGTAAAATTTTAGTTAAGCGTTGATTTTAGTGGTTGTTGTTTACTCAGAGGCGCATGAGAGTGAAAACTGGTGATATTATGACTGAGTTCCCAAAACATGCATAAGAAATGATAATAAATCTTTTCTTTCAATGAATGTCTAATTAAGGGAAGGAGAAGGATTTTCCTTGTCACTGTCAAACACTAAGATGCAATGACCTCATGCAATAGTCCTCAATAAGGAATCCAATGCAATGCTAAACTGTTTATATGTGACTGATAACTAGTAGATGTAAAGCTTCCTATGCTAATCGAACTTCAAGAGTTGTGAGATTTAAGCAATCTGGAAGCAAACTTCACATAAACCAAAATATACCCTTGTTGTGATCAAACAAGAAATAGAAAGCCAAAAACTCAAAAGGAAGGAGAAAGAGCTTGGACAAGATGACTCAAATATCAGAAATAAAAGTACAAAGGACCTTTGAAACTCACAATTTTTTCACTCACTCAAATAAACGAGAAGAAAATGACAAATTGTCTCCAAATCGTGAAGGACAAAGAGTTATTGAAAAGTAAGGACAAATGTCAAAAAAAATCCAAACAAGAGATGATTGATCCTTCGAAATCAAATAATTGGAGGCCAAACAAGGACACACTAAGATATCATAAACCCTGAGCAGATGAATCAACAAAAAAGACTGAGAAAAACCACTCCCAAGAAGAGTTTTTGCAGAAAAAAGGGGTAGCGCTCCCCCAAAAGGGGACACAGTGCACTCCAACACTTTGTAGGAGGATGCAAGGGAGTGCCAATGCCCTAGTGATAAGGTAAGGGGAGCGTTGTTATCTAAAAACTCATAATTTTTCCCAGAAATTAAAAAAAACTCAGAAAAAATGCAAAAATCTAGTGTGTAAGATGAACCATAAGCCAAAAATAATATCTAAGTATCAGAGACACATCATGGAGAATATCAAATCAGTGGGCAAAGGGACAAAACAATATCTGGGAATGGAAACAAAAATCAGATCTCCTTCCCCAGTGGAGTTGCCAATTTTTGTTGTAAGTGAATCCCCCTGCGGACAAGTGGATTCCCTCTTGGTATCTAGACTCCTAAGACCAAGACAGAAAAGTTCTTAACATGGACATTGACTTCATTTATATCTAATCAAGATAATAAATGAAAGAGAAGGAGAAAGATATGTACCTTATTAATGACGTTTGTCCCTATAAAGTCCAGGCTAAGCTTCGATCTTGAGCTCCCTGATAGGTCCTGCAAAAAAAACAAAGATAAAATGGAATTCCTACTCTACTGAGATTATCTCAATCATAGATCCATCTATTGCAAACAAACTCATTTGGAACAAACACAAGTTTGAAAGAAACAGGCCAAGCATTGACTATATTAATGAGAACAAGTAAAAGTACTTACAATCCTTGAATGAAGGTGCAACAACTTCTTCCAGTTCTCCTTGTCCAACCCCTTTGCTCAAATAATCTCCACTAATTGATTTGATGACATATCACTCATGAGATCATAATTTTGATGTAATTCTCAATCTCCATTGTATTTTGCCAATACCACTTATAACATCATAAGTTTGGTATCAATCTCTAGTCTCTCCTCCCCTTTAACCATGAGGAGACCTCCTTATATAACCTTGGAGAGTTCCAACCACTTGAGAGATATTTGGGATAAGTTGAGGATTCCTCTCCTTCAGTTGAGGATCTCCCCTAAGATTATGCATTCACCATCTATTCAAATCCAACTACCTTCAGGAATTGAGCGATTCTTCCCCGATTTGCCTCAACAAACCCAAAATTTGCTCAAAAAAGGGTAGCGCTCCCCCAAAAGGGTGCATAGGGTGCTCAAGAACTCCCCCAAAGAGGCTCAGGGAGCACCAACACTCCTTGACAGTGGGTAGGGGAGCGCTCCTCTCCAAAATTCATTTTTTGAGTGGTTTTTCCAATGGCAAAAGGCTTGTACTTCCTGTCAACTGATTTCTCTTCTTCCAAACTAGCCTTTGAGGTGTCTTAAGTGTCTTTGTGATGTCGTTAGGGGAAAAGCATACACAATATGGTAGTATGATGTTTATGACACTTGCAAAACTTATAGTCAATATGCAACACTTGCAGAAAATATGTGACACTTACAACACTCGTAATGACAACACTTGCGACACTATTGAAGTGAGTAATTTTTAGGTGTAAGAAGGAGTGCGCATATTTTCTCATACACAATCGTGCATATGTCGCATTGTGCACTCTATGGGATTCTTTGGCCCATGCACTGGGAGCACACTTCCTTTAGTGAGTTTGTGCATGTCAATTGTTTTTCCAATTGTATAGTTTTTTCCTTTTGAAATGCATTTGGTGTTGCAGGTGAACTAATGGTGTTTGGCATTGTTGTATTTCTGTAACCATTTGCGTGCAATGTTGTGGAACGAAATTTTAGTGATAACAAAGGGGACAAGTATGTAGAGAAACATTGGTTCTTATGTAAAGCCATCTAGAGATTCAGAGGGACTCTTGATGCAAACAAGTTAGTAGAGTTTCAGAATACGTTGAGGGGTTGTGCCCTCAAATGGTACGTGAAGGATATTGAACCATGGGTGCAAGGAAAATTGTTCACTCTATGCCAAGTTCATTTGAATTTCATCGTCGAATTCAAACTACCTGAGTCAGAGCAATAAGATCTCTTTGAGTTGTAGGATATTCAACAAAGGGAAGGAGAATCTTCCTAGGAGTACATTCATAAATTTAAATATGCTATCGGCAGGCTAATGCATCCAATTCATGAAGATCTCCAAAGGGAATGGTACATCCAAGGATTACTACCTATGATGATAATTCCTTTAAAGCGACAATGGATAGACACATTAACATATGCATTGGAACAATCAATGAAGATCGAAGCCATGGTAGGTTATCCAGGGAGTACAAGGATGACTAGGCCTCTAGTAGATGCAAAGTTTTTGCAACTTCGGGAACAAATATCGACACTAACGGAGAAGATTCAAAAATTAACCACACCAAGACCAGGACGACCTCAGGTTTGGTGCATAGGATGCTACACAGAAGTGAATTTGGAAAATTAATGTCCATGCATGAGGGGAATGGGACCTCCTCACAATTTGATGGGACCCTATCTAGGACCAAGGGGAGGAGTTGCGCAAGTATCTGTGACTCCACCATTCCATACACTAGGGCTATACAATACCTTTAAGCGCTCAAACATCTCATCCAACTGAGTATTGTGAGATTTGTCAGACACATGGGAATGCACCGAGGAAGTGTCCCATTATTCAGAAGTACTCGATTGTGCCCAATACAATACATTTTTATTTTTTCACATCTACGACCCATGCTACAAATCAATGTAGATAATTGGATGTTCTTGCTGACAGATTAGACGAGACAACATTCTAAATAAATGAAACCCTCGAAGGACCTGGAAGAGGCCAGGGAGGTGGGCTTGGAGGTGGATTTAGAGGAGGAAGAAATGGAGGAAGAGGGCCAAGACGATGTTACAACTTCAATGAACAAGGTCATTTGTCCAGAGACTTCCCTCACCCAAGACAACCATGGTTCTCTCACTACAGGAATAATGGGAATGCAACTCAAGACTGCCTAGAACTGATCGTGAAATGGGAAGATTGGGTTCATAAATGAGGAGATAATATCATAATATCATAATTAAAAAGGGGACTCAAGGGACAAATACCTAATATTAACATCATTACTTGTGGAGGAGAAAAAACTGGGGAAGATTCAGATAGTTAGCCTAAGATTCATAAAGTTGTTCCCAAGGATGACAAGTATGACCCTATGAAACAAAAGTTATTTTTCAAAGATGCAATAGAAATATTTAAGAGTATACCCACCCTAGAAATAACAGATAATCCCCCTAAAGTATCCTCTCAACCTAACCTTGAGCAAGCCCCTACCTCACCACCGACACCTAGAAACTTTGTAACTCCAAGGAGACAACCTGAGCAGTCTCAAAGTGTAATCAATCTTTGGTTTCATTTTTTCTTTGATATCCTAGGGGATGACCAACTTACAAATAAGTTCCGAAACACTCTATACCTAATACTGGGAAATGAGGGAACCCTAGAAGCCCTAGTAAGGATCAAACTCACTGATAATAATACCCAAAGAATACAAAGAAGAAAGGTGTGAACTGGAAAAGAATTTAGGTTTGAATCCCAACTAGATGATTTTGAAATCAAAGATGTCATGATAGATTTTGGATCCGATGTTAACATCCTACCAAAAAATACCTGGTAGGCCTTGGGAAAACCTCAGTTAGTATATTCCCCCATCCAGTTGAGAATGGAAAACCAGTACTGTATTTTCCTAGTAGGAAGGCTGGAAATTGTGGAAATAGATGTTGTGGGATTTAAACCACAACTGATTTTGAGGTAATTGAAATCATGGAGATAAGGATCCCTACCCTAGTCTACTCGCAATTGATTGGGCATACGAAAACTATGTTATCATTGATCTAAAGAGGGACACTATGATGTTTGAAGCAGATGAGATAAAAGTAGTTCATCCCTTAGATTCATGTTTAGGGCCTAGATACACTGAACCAATGGACCCCAATATGGATTTAGATTATCTTGAACAATTATACACCATAATAGCAGGAACGAGACCAGATTACATAAATCCCACTGTAGATGGATCAGTAAGTTGGAGAATCATACAGTCTGTTGACGAGGATTCATAATTAGCATTTGATTGCTGACATCAGGGTTCATATGAATGATTCTCAAGATGATGCACAATTTTTAGAGTAGCGAGATGGATTAGAACCAAGGTCAGAGAACACCTGACATATGATGGTACCTCAGAGGTAGACAATTTTATTTCCAACATGGAAGATAAAATAGCGACAGATCAAAGGATCTATGTTCTTGACTTAGCCCTGCAAGATACCCACGCTAGATGGTGGGCCACCCATAAATCCTTGAATATGGAGTGGTAAGATGCAAAAAAAACCATTTGATTTCAATTCCAAAGTAGGGATCAACTGAAAGAAGAGAAAAATATAGTTATTCAGCATGCGCAACTATTCAATGGACGGTCTGACCCTAAAGTGCATATTAAACATTTCTTAAAGAAGTGGAGAGTTATATAAGATTACCTATGGGTTCAGGTATTTCTCCATTCACCAGGGCCAATACCAAAAGCCCGGTATATACACGAGGAGACCAGAAGACAAACAAAATGTTGGTAGACCTTACAAGACCAATTTTGCAAGGACTTCTCCTTTACAAGTAAGTACCCTAAGCTCAACATAGTCCTTCAAAGAATCAGGGAAATTGCTTTTACTGACATTTGAAAAAAGAGATCAAGTCTAGTAATGTGTTGACCATGTTCATTTGCTTCAGACTAGTCTAAGTCTTGAAAATGATAAGATAGTTGTACCTTGTTGTAAAGTTGAGAAAGACCTGGAAAAACCCGATGAATTTGAAGATATTAGAAATTTAACCATTAAAGAAATGGAATGCATTAGAGAGATTCATGATACCATACCTAGTCACACATGTACCTCCTATAACCATCCACTAAAGTTTCAAAAAGTTAATATAGGGAGTACAGAGCATCCTAAGATAAATTCTATAGGATATTACTCGGATTAGAAAACTATGAATGAAGTACACAGCCTATTGCGGGAGTATGAGGACTTGTTTCCAAAAATGTTCTCAACACCGAAAGGTATAAAAGGAGCGATGGGAGAAATTAAAATCAATTTGAAACCCGGCTCAAGACCTATGAAGCATAGACCATACCGACTTAATCCTAGAATAAAAGAGAATTTCAAGAAGGAAGTGGAAAAAACGCTTGCGGTGGGACTTATTTTCCCAAGAAAAGAAGCATAGTGGATTAGCCCCATAGTTATCCAAAGCAAGAAATATATAGAAGACATTCGGGTCTGTGTGGACTACAGAATTCTGAATTCTTCTTGTGTACACGATCCGTTTCTGACACCTTTAAATGACGAAGTGTTAAATTAAGTTGTGGGAAAAGAATCTTAATCCTTTACATGCAAATTTTCAGGATATCATCAAGTGAGAATCGTAGAGGAAGAAAAGAACAAGACAACATTCATAATAGAATGGGGATCATTCGCATACAATGTAATTCTCTTTGGCTTAAATAATTCCCATACAGTATTCTATCGGATCGTACTAGAAGGATTTCTAGAGTTCATCCACAAGTTTCTAGAAGTCTACATGGATGATTGGACGGTATATAGCCTGTTAAAAGACCTTGTAGGGATACTCCGGTTAATGTTTGATAGATTTTATGAATTGAAAATATCTATGAATCTAAGGAAGTGTATTTTTTCTGTACCACATGGTAACCTGTTAGGCCATATTGTATACAGAGAAGGAGTCTTGGTGGACCTAGCTAAAGTTGCGGTCATCCTGAACATTTCAGCACCTAACATGGTCAAGAGATGCATCACTCTCCACAATAGGAGTGGTGCCAGTCGAATATTGGATTGACACGACCATTGTATAAACCAAAGAGGGATTAGAAATTTGGGAAACCAAAGACGACTCAAAACCCAAAGGGATATAAGACAAGGACTATATTTCTTGTACCACAATAGTAGTAGGGCACAAACGAGTTAGGTGACCTCCTTTGAAAAGTCTACAAAGGAACTTGGGATTACATCCTATACATTGAGGCTTCTCAATCATATGAATGCCCCCGGCATGACTTGTAGTGGTTGGTGACATGCTCCCAGCATGGCTTGCAGAGGCTAGTAGCTAGTCTTCAACATGAGTTGTAGAGGTTGTTGACCTATCTCCAACATGACTAGAATAGTTTGGTGATATAATTCTAGTATGAATTCTAGTGATTGGATTGGTGGCAGTTGCTTGTGACATTTGAGACCAAGGTTCCGAGAAAGACTGGTTTTGAGAAATTGCATGCTAGGAAGGGTTCTGGCATACACCATGGCCTTGTCTGACAAGATAATATCCTCCTCCAAACTTATTCATAAAGGGTTGTAAGGGCATTGTCACTGAGGAAGATGCTTGCGAAGAGAAAGTGACATCACAAGGGTTACTTGAGTGAGGATATATGTTTCCCCCAGATGAAGGAACTTCGTGAAGGGGTTTTCTTATACTATGAAACCGACTCCCCCCAGATGAAACACCATAGGATAGATGAAGGTCCGCCATGGGAAAAATGTTCTTAGGAACCGACATAGTGGAAGAAGGATAGATAGACAAGATGTAATAAGTAGAATGACCACTCATTTGATCACTTGCTCCTGGAAAAGTGCAGCTAGGATTAGATCCATAGGAAAGAATATTCCAAACTCCTACCATAAGAGTTGGTTAAGGGATATGACTCCCACCAAATAGAAAAGGAGAATAAGGAGGCATCATGCCCCCAGACCCAAAACTAGAATGCACATAAGGCGATGAGATAAAGGATGGAAAGTTCGAAGACATGTCTGGCATACCATGAGAAAAATAATTAGAGGACCAAGGTATTGGTTGAGTATCATGATTCAAAATACCACTCTAAAATACAAAAGGATTCATCCCCATGGAATGAGAAAAAAACATGGGTTGGGTAGTGCTAACTAAGGGAGTCACGGGGGCTCCACTAACCATAGAAATGAAAACCCACTATGAAATACAAAATAATAAGGCCAACTAATAATAAAGAGTACACCAAGGTAAAGAAAAAAGGCCAATGCACACAAACAAGATCTAGTGGCTGAAAGGGGCCTCCCTCACTAGATTAGGTATGCCTCTCCCAAGAAGGGCCTGAAACTCCCTTCAAAATATCGGAGGTATCAGAATCAGATACAACATGATCAAGAGACGCATCACTCTCCACAACAGGAGTGGTATCGGTCAAAGATTGCATCGACACGACTATTGTAACAACCAAAGAGGGATTAGGCTGGCGTTGGTTCAGGTTCAAGGACTCATCTGGAGGAAGGTGAGCAGGCGGAGGTGGATTTTCATCCTCATTGTCATTATGTGAAGACATAACCAGAATAGGAGCAGAATAAGGCACAAACTCCGAAGATGTCTCACGGACCGAATAAGGCACAATCGTCGAATTAGGCTCGCAGGCCAAGAGATTTTCATCAAATTTAACATCTCTTCTAATAATAATTTCATTACAATGTGTTTGAATAAGTCTATAACCTTTGACATATTCAGAATGACCAACAAATATTCACTTCTCACTTTTAGGTTGCAATGCTTTCCTTTTCTCATCAGGAATGTGAGCCCATGCTATACTACCAAATACATGGAAGTGACTTACATCTATTTTAATTTTAGTCCAAGCTTCTTTCGGTGTTATATTTTTAAGATCCTTTATGGGAGTGTGATTTACTATGTAATTTGCACAGTTGGTTGCTTTTGCCCAATACTTTAGACTTAATCCCTTAGATTGGATCATACAATTAGCCATTCTTTTAATGTGCGGTTCTTTCTTTCAACAACATCATTTTGTTGTGGTGTATATGGTATAGTGTGTTGCATTTGGATGCCCTGTGTAGTGAAATAACTTGTAAAATTATTGTTCACATATTCCCCTTCATTATTTGTTCTTAATTTTTGAATTTGATGTCCAAATTGTTTTTCTACAAGGGCCTTGTGGGCCAAAAACTTGTCAAAAACTTCTCTTTTAAGTTTTAAGAAGTAAACCCAAGTGTTTCTGGAAAAGTCATCAATGAAAGTTAAGAAATAATTGCACCCAGAAAAAGAAGGTGAAGAGAGTGTACCAGACAAATCACCGTGAACAAGCTGCAAAGGGCCCGAGGTGTACCAAGAGGCACGTTTGTCAAAAGTGTCTCGATGTTGTTTTCCAAGAACAAAACTGACACAAACACCATCTCTACATGAAATAAGAGGAAGACCAGTCACCATCTATTGATTACATAGTTGTTGCAATGAGTGATAGTTTATATGACCAAACAACTCATGCCAAAGTTTGTTCAAGTCATCACTATGAGCAACAAAAACTAATGAAAAGATGATGACCCAAAGTTGTCAAACTTGTACAACCTGGTAATATCATTAGCAATTACAGTTGCAAGAACATTCTTAGGATATTTTAGATACTTGATTACAACTTGGTGAGGTGAAAACTCTATGGTTTTACCTTCACCTAAATGAGTGATTTGATATATTGATAGAAGGTTTTTGTTATAGCAAGATTTGACTCACCCTATGCAATCTTGTAAAGAGGGCCTTATTCCATTCCCCCATGCAGAATTACTTTCCTTGATTGATAAATCCATAGACAAAAACAAATATTTTTCCACTTGTATGCACCTTGAAAGCTATACAACAAGCGCATATGTGGGTTACTCCACTATAGCCCGCGTACATAGGGATTTGTGCCAGAAAATCAAAATTAAATGTCAGGTTTCCATGTCACGATAAGAGATATATTATCCTTGGCCTTCCATACACTGGAAACATTCTGAATCGTCCCTTCAGTTTCATTTTTAAGGCTAGAAATAAGCCACTTTCAAGCTATGGAAAGGGGGAGAGAATTCAAGTTTGAGAGCAAAGTTCCTCTAGAGAAATTATTACTTCATTATTGAGTCTGCATCCCTTTGTCCTCTATGTCTGAACACAATGTTCATACCCCAATCTCTTCCCTTATTGATGGAGAACCTCTTTGTCTCCCTTATATGAGCTTGCCTTTGGTGGAGGATTGAAGTGGTGGAGGCCCAGTTGGAAGGAACTCGGTTTCTTCGTTCTGAACCGTGCCGAAACGGAAGTCTGTAATGCTTTCACTTCTGCTAATCATTTATTAATAGAAATACTCATTTCCCGTCTAATTGATATCTTAAAAATATATGTGTTATGGTCCATGGGCATGTTTGTTTTGTATATTGATGGATTATGCTATCTAATGTGATAACCTATTATATCATCACTATATGCTTTGTTTGTTTGTTTGTTGAGAACTTGTTGCAGGTATAAAGCTTTGGGTCAAAGTGCTCAACAGTGGACATCATCAAACGTTTGGACGAGGTAAGCCTCTTCCTTACTTATCTTTCACAATATTTTATATAGAATATGTTGGAATTGAGTCAATTTCTACAGTCATACTTGCCTGTTATGGTTCACCCTAGCCATAGAGATATTTTCCTTGTAACATAATTGGCAACTGTACTAGGGATATATCTTCTTTCTTAGGGTTTGAAGTACTTTTCTCCTTAGATTGATCTCATTTTTATTGTGGTTCTTATTGTATCATTGCTTGACAACTCTTGTTCACTCTGGGTCTAAGTTTTCAGCCTTTATCCCTTGCCTGGCCTTGTTTCAAAGCATATACACGCCTTTTTTCTTGACAATCGTGTATACACACAGGATTTGTCACTGCAAGCTACGTATATACGCTTTGTTTTTTCAAACAGTTGCATACACCTTTTTTCCTTTCCTTTTTCTTGGTGTGGTGTTTGTTGGGTGGGATTTGATGCTTGCTGAGCCTTCTTAGGTCTCTGTAGTGCCTGTTGAGCACCTGTGGGATGACAGGAAACCCTCTTTTGGTTGAATTTTTGGGCAAAGTTTTTCTCTTCATCTTTTCATTTTTATTGTCCTTGTACATTGGGCTACATGTTTCATTGCTTGATATCCTACTTGAGTAATCTCTCTTTTATACAAAATAGGGTTGTATATCAAGTTATTTTTCAGTCCATGCATTTTCAGTTTTGATATATTGAAAATACAAAAAAATAGGCATTTTGCATTGCTTGGCATATTTTATCTTTTGAGTTTTTATCATTAGCTTAGTACATATAGTGAAAGATTTCATTTTTCACTTCTGAATCATCGAGTTGAATTTGAAAATTGCATCACTTTTAGGAGCATATCATACATTAAAAGTTAAAGTTAGAATTTGCATTATTTTCATATTTAATTTCTTGCAGAGTCATAACACCATGAGTTTCATCACCATACCTTTTTGAGTAATCACAGCCATAAAATCAACGCTATAATTTAAAATTTGTTAGTAACGATTTTATTTTCTAGGGTGCACAAGCTAGCCTAGGATTTAGTGCCTTGGAATAGGATTTTGTGACTAAAATTCTCCAAGGAAATTAAATCAACATATGTGTCTGAGAAAGGGAGTCAAGAAGTCCATTGTATAATTGGTAATATCAGGAGGCTCCGCTCACACCAGAGTTAATCAAGAGGTCAGGCGACGTTAGTTTAAGGGATATGCCCCAGATAATCGCCTAGCATTAGAGATATTTATGTGGATTTATTCGTATTTGGGGATCTTGCTAGTGCTTATACCTCCATGAGAGGTGGTTCTTTCAAGGTTTCAGGATTTGATACCCTGCCCATACGACGACCTGAACTTACGACTTCTCGCCTGTGCATCGGTTATATAGTGGTTTATTAGTTTCTTGACTTAGGTATCTCATAAGTTACTTGCAGGGATTATTCTGTTAGTACCCTGGGTCAGATAGGGGTCAGACAGAACACAACATTTATGGAGGATTACCTCTCCAGGGGGATCTGACCAACTAGTTGTTAAGCCCATGAGGGCCCTTATAACTAATTTTGTTACCTCCGATCTTTAGCAGGGAATCTCAGGTCCTTCTTGGACGAGACATACCTTCTTTAGGGAGGGAGGCCACTCAACCACTTTATCCTATTTGCATGCATATTGGTCTTTTGAATTTTGGTGTGCTCTTTGATTACTAGTTGGCCCTAGGGGTGTTTACTGAGTTTTCATTATCATGGATAGTGCATTTCCTTTTGCTCCCTCATTTATTGCTACCTACCCCATGATGCCCACTCATTTCATGGGGACAAATCCTTATTTTTTTCATAATGGTATGCATAACTATGGCACTCAATCCACGCCTTGGGTATCTATTCATTCTCCTGTTGATATGTCTTCGCACTTGCCATCCTTTGTCTCACCTCCTTATGCGAATACAAGTTTTGGGTCTAGGGGCATGATGCCTCCTTATTATCCCTCTTCGTTTGGTGGGAGTCATATCCCTCAAACACCTCTTACAGTAGGAGGTTGGAATCTTCCTTCCTACGAATCCACCATGTGAGAAGTAAGTTCCCAATTAGGAAATCATTCTACTTATTACACTCCATCCACTTATCCTTCTTATGTTATGTCGGTTCCTACAAACACTTTTCCCATGGCGGACCTCTGTCTGTCCTCTGGTGTTTCATTCGAGGGAATTTATTTTTATTGTATGGGCAATCCCCTTCACGAAGTTCCTTCGTTTAGGGGAAACATATATCCTCACATGAGTAACCCTGGTCATGTCGCTTTTTCATCGTAAGTGACTTCCTCAGTGTCGATTCCCTTACAACCCTTTATGAATCAATATGGAGGAGGAAACTATCCTTTCGGACAAGGATATGGTGTAAAACAAGATCCTTCCTGGCTTGCAATTTCTCAAAACCAATCTTTCCCTAGACCTTGATCTCAAATGCCGCAATCAACCACAACCACAAGTCTAGTCATTGTGTGTCATACTGGAATTATATCACCAACCTCTGCTATTCATGTTAAATATTGGTCGACAACCTCTGCAAGTCATGTTGGAGACCTGCAATCAACCGCTACAAGTCATGTTGGGGGCACAAGTCCAGTCACTCTGTGTCATACTGGCATTATATCACCAACCTTTGCTAGTAATGTTGGAGATTGGTTGAAAGCATCTGTGAGTCATGTTGAAGACCTACAACCAACTGCTACAAGTCATGCTAGGGGCACATGTCTAGTCACTTCTAGTCACACTGCACATACATTACCAACCTCTGCTAGTCATGTTGGGGATCCATCACCAACCTCTGCGAGTCATGTTGGATATTTTCTACTAGCCTATGCAAGTCATGCTGGGAGCATGTTACTAGCCACTTCAAGTTATGATGGAGGCATTCATATGATTTATAAGCATCGATGTTTCAGATGTAAGGCCAGATTCCTTTACAGGACTTGTGAAGGAAATCACCTTACCCGTTTGTGTCCTGCTTCTACCAGGATACCAGAAGCTTGGTTCTCACTTAATGTAGTGGCCGAATAAATTAAACAACCATTTATTTTACAACATAGCAGTAAAATTCAAGAGTTTCCTTCATTTATCACATTCGCATACAAATTTATCAATAATAACAAAATTTTATAATAGATTAAAAATAATTGCAAAATTTTAAATACCTGAACCTGATGCTAATAACCCTCTGTTTGTCCGCTTGCCTTTTTGACCGCTGTTGCACTGTAAAACACTACCCAAAACCTAGTTCCACCCTGCCAGTTAGGTAACTTCCTAGCTCCAGGATATCATATAGATATCCTGGCCCCCATGCCCAAAACCTCCAGCAACCCCAGTGCCTGACTGATACAATCCCACTCC
>JZKD02S0743199.1:117024-137685 GCA_000966675.3 Picea glauca
TAGTTAATGTTATTTTAAGAAATAATTATTGTTTAGCTAATCTTTTAGGACAGTTATATTATTAAATTAATTATAATTAATAATCATATACATCTATTTAAGTAGGGTCGTTACACTTAAGGGCCCTTCAAGTTCCAAGCCGTCTATGTCTTCCCCACACTGTGTTCCCTCTTTGGTTGATACAACATTCATGTCGATGCAATATTCGACTGACACACCTTTTCCTTTAGGGGTTGATGGATCCTTTGACCTTGTTGTCTCGCATCCCATTCAACCAGTGGTCGTGTTGATGCAATATTCGACCGACAACACCCCTTTTCCTTTAGGGGTTGACGCACCTATTGACCTTGTTTTCTCGCATCCTATTCAACAAATGTTTGAGGAAGTGATTGTATCAATGCAATCTTTGATCGACCCCACTCTTCTCTTGGAGAGTGACAAGTCTAAGGAAGCAGTCATGCCAATGCAATTTATGGTCGATCCCTCTCTTCTGGTTCTGGTTCTATACCTTCTATGCCATGTCCTTAGCATTTTTAGTACTTCACCTTCTGAATAAGAGAGAGTTGTACTCTTCCCTAGTTCTCTCCATCCAAGTCTTGACGAGGTTCCCTTTGATTGGGATGGTCTTGTGGGGTATCCAATGCCTCTGCCTATGTCTTTTCCAGGAAGAGACATTATCTAATATATCACGGAGATGATAACCACAGTTATCACTTTGTCCTCCTTGACTTGGAGAGCTTTGGGTTTTCCCAAGCTTATGTTAGCTATTCGTAGAATATTGACATTCCATAGAAGGCATGTACAGGAGCCTTGGCCTCCCCCATTACATATTGATTAGAACAACATAACGAGTTTAATTTAAGATCTTTTCCATCTCGTCTTTTAAAAAAGAGAAAATATTGTCGAGTGATTTGTCCCTTTCACACTCGTTAAATTAGATTTGAAAGATCATGAGTCTTATTTAATCTCTTCTCTGACATGCTATCAAAAAGTGAAAAGATAACTGAGTGAACTTGTCTTTTTCACACTCGTAAATTGGTTTTGAAGAGACATCTACTTGGCACAAGTTTATCCCTTTTTCACACCAAGTAGACTAAAAGACATAAAAAGGACATTTTTTGGCGTTAAGTTGTTATTGCATCTCATACCCCTGCTTGCAGTATTGAGACTATAGTTGGTACTCACTTTGCATTATAAACCGTTTGCCTCAGTATTTTTTCATCCTCCACCAAGAAAAGCCTTGTTTATATCCTTCGCAATTTGACACCCTATACCTAGGAGGGAACATTCCCCTGAGTGCCCATCTCCCGCATGCACTTCCCTGCATTAAGCATAGCTATGTTCCACTGCTGGAACTAGTTTCGCTTACTTGCAATAGTCCTTTCCTCCTTTGTATCATAGCATTCATTTGTCTATAAAAAAACAAAAAAAGATGGGCAGGAAGGGAGTATTATCTTATATTGGCAAAAGTCATGTCCCCTTTGAACAGAGCATAAAGTGATTTGAGTCCATTCATCATAATTTTGGGTTTAGCATGGCCTTAGGAAGTTGAGCTCGTTACAGAGTCTTCTCTACCGACTGGTTACTCTTCTAGTCCCTACAGGGAACTTCATTGATGCCTCCTGCATCTCATGATTTTATCATTGGGTCTCTGCTACTAGGGTCCATCATATGTCTCTTTCTCTTGTTTAAAGAAATTATATCAACCTGTGTCGACCACTCCTCAGAAATATTGACTTTGCATGTCGGCCATACACTCAATTTGTCTCAGAATCACATGATACTCTAGTCCTATCATGCACCCTAGCCCTACTTCCATCATTGGTAGGTAACCTTGAACCCAAAAATCGACATTTCATCATTGGTCTCTGAGTGGGTGGTTTCCCTTTTGTTCAACGGAAAGACATCTATTCACACATTGGGATCCGTGTAGTTTATTAGATATCACTAGCCTTATTGGTGGTAGCCTCACCTTTGTTAGCAGTTTTTCATCATTGGCTACTATTCAGAGGGTTTTTTTCATGTACCACTTGCACTTGGGACATGCGAAAGATGCATAGGTTCGTTAATTCATGAACTTGTTCTTCGTCTGATTTCCACCAAATCATGAAGCTCCTACTTTGTACCTTGTTCTGACTGATGAGAGATGCCTTAATGCTCTCCTTTCAGTGGGTCTCTTTCCATCGACATCAGCCTATTTATTCTATAAACGAGGCCTAGAGTCTTATGAGTACCTTGACGCTTGCAGTCATTAGTGGTAGGCTCTCTCTCCATCGACAGCTGGGAATACATCAATGTCTCTTGATCGATGGATTCTTCAGGTGTTCGACACTGACTGCTCTATTCACACTTGTAAGAATGTACTCGGTGCCTTGATACCTACTTTCATTATCGGTAGGTTGTCTCATGTTTGTTAACAATATAAATCAATGATCGGTAATCAAACAATGTCTCATTATGTTCGACCTCAACTCCTTTATTCACATGATGTAGAATTGCACCTTTGGCAGATTGTGTAGAAGACTTGAAGACATCACTATGTGGCCGCAGCTTTCCTGAGTTGTTGCCTCCTTTTCATTTGGACCAGTACCTATACGACTTCAGTGATCATGGGAGATCAGATTGTACTCCATGGTATACAGATATCTTCAGTTTGGTTTTGAGATTGTTTCTACTCGGCTTTGTTCATGACTATGACTTTTTTTTGGCATGTAACTGCATTTGTTTTCGCCTATTCATGGCCATGGACAATTTTTTGGTATATTTTTCACATGGATTTGCAATGTATTTTGGCATCCATGTATGCAAAGTCAATACATAATGTAATGAACGATCAAGTTCGTCCAGCTGGTTCTCTACCACTCCACTTTTGGGTTATTTATAATGTATTTCAGCCATCGCATATTCTCCTATGACCTCACACATTAGGGGGCTTCCTTTATAGCAATATTTGCCTCACCCTATGAAATCTTGCAGAGAGGGCCTTATTCCATTCCCCCATGCAGACATACTTTCCCTGATTGATAAATCCAAAGACAAAAACAAATATTTTTCCACTTGTATGCACCTTGAAAGATATACAACAAGCATTTACGTTGGCTGCTCCACTACAACCCGTGTACATCGGGATTTGTGCTAGAAAATCAAAATTAAATGTTGGGCTTCCATGTCACAACAGGATATCTCTTATCCTTGGCCTTCCATATACTGGAAATGTTCGGAATCAGCCCTTCAGTTTCATTTTGAATGCTATAAAGAAGCTAATTCTGAGCTATGGAAAAGGGGGAGAGAATTCAACTTTGAGAGCAAAGTTACTCTGGAGAAATTATTACTTAATTATTGAGTCTACATCCCTTTTTCCTTTAAGTCTAAACATAGTGTTCAACCCACAAGATCTCCCCTTATTGATAGAGAACCTATTTGCCTCCCTTATGTGAGATTGCCTTTGGTGAAGGATTGAAGTGGTGGAGGCCCAGTTGGAAGGAACTTGGTTTCTTGGTTCTGAACAGTGACGATACACAAGTCTATAATGTTTTCACTTCTGCTGGTCATTTATTAATAGAAATACTCCTTTCTCGTCCAATTGATATCTTGCAAATATATGTGTTATGATTCATGGGCATGTTTGTTTTGTATATTGATGGATTATGTTATCTAATGTGCTAACCTATTATATCATCACTGTATGCTTTATTTTCTTGTTTTTTGAGAACTCATTGCAGGTATAAATATTTGGGTCAAAGTGCTCAACGGTGGACATCATCAAATGTTTGGATGAGGTAAGCCTCTTTCTTACTTATCTTGCACATCATTTTATATAGCATATGCTGGAATTGAGTCGATTTCTACAGGCATACCTGTCTGTTGTGGTTCACCCTAGCCATAGAGAGATTTTCCTCCTAACAGTTACAAGAAAGACTTGGAACACATAATACAACATTGAAATGGCCATTTTCTACTTGAACTATTCCAGATCCTTCAACACTAAGAGATCTATCATCACCAAAAAATATTTTCTTGGTGTTAATTCATTTAGAGAAGAAAATATGTCTCTATCCTTAGCCATATGATAAGATTATCCAGAATCAATAAGCCACTCATCAGAAGAATAAGTAGAAGTTGTATTGAAGGAGAAACGAGAAGCAGAAAGAGCATGTCCATGAGAAGAACAAGAATAAGTAAAATCAATATTGATATTCTGCTTCTTCATCATTGCTTCTAAAGATACCATCTTCTTTAAACATTTGGACTCATCATGACCATATTTATCACAAAAGTTGCAATGTTTGTCAATCTTATTACTTTTATATTTTTCTCCTTTGTCACCATTAGGAGCAGAAGTTGTCTGAGTGGGTTTGGGACCCTTATATTACTTGTTGTTGTGGCGATGATGTTCCTTCTTGTGATTCTTGGGTTTATATTTCCGATGGATGACTAAGGCTTTGTTGGAGGTACCTGCAGTGCTGATCACTCCAAGTTGTACAAGCTTATCTTGCTCTCTAATCAAAGCATCACAAAATTTCTCAAGACTAAGTTTTTTATAAGTTGTCCCTAGAGCCTCTTGCATGGTATAAAACATAGATACAAACAAAGAATATTCTCTGGCTAGCTTAGAAAGAATAAGATAGATGCAACGATCTTATTCTATCTTTATCTTGCATTCTTCACATAAAGTTCTGATTTTTTTAAACTTAGATAGATAGTCTTCAATGCAAGAAAAATCATTTGGACTTAAAGTCAATACTTGATTTTCTAACTGTTGTGCTCGAATAATATTGTGTTTACCCAACACAGATTCAATCTTGTCCCAAGCTTCTTTGGGTTGATCAATTGATTGAAGGTGGAATCTTAAATTAGGAGAGATGGACATTCCAATTAATCCACATGCTTCACCATTCCTATTATCCCATTTGACTTGTTTATCATCATCAGTGGGTGTTGTTTCCTTTCCCAAGGTAATCTGGTACAAGCCTTTACTTCTTAATAAATCCTCCATATGGGATTTCCATTGGAAGTAGTTGGTGCTGGTAAGCAAGAGATTACTTGTAGAAGCCATATTAAATATGAATATAATATGGATTTAAAAACTGAAACTGATGATCTAGATGGAAAGATCTCAAAAAGTTAGGCAGTTTTAAAAAAACAACATTGAAAATGGACTTCGGATGTGAGAGTTATGCCCTTTAAAAAAAAGGCATAAACGATAACCAAAGGACCATGTGGTGGTGTAAGTTTATTTATGAAGTGACCCACTTTTATAAAGAGAAGTGAGGATCACTTTTACAATGAAGTTACTTTGTAAAAGAAAACTGCATGCAAAATAAATAACTCTAAAATAAAATATTAAAACTACTTATAGTGATTCACTTTTATACTTGAAGTGAAATACACTTTACAATTTTAGCATGAACTTTTTCAAAAAAAGTAACAAAAAGAGAGACTTGAACTCAAGACCTCTTACTTAATAAGGAAACCTTTAACCAAATGGTCTATCAAAACATATTGTACTGTTGAACTAGAGGATTGTTGTTGTTCTTTTTGTTGTTGAAGATGGCCTTGGAGAGCGTGCTAAAAAAAACTATTTTCACACAAGAAAACAATTTCACTTCTCGATGACAAGAAGGGTTAGATCTTGGTTAGATTACCTGGAAGATGCACCTTTTCCTATCTGTTTCTAATTTTCCAAGATCGCATAGGGCATGGGGAAAAGATCATACACAGATCTAAAAGAGTAGAAACATGGAAATAAATAATATAAAACCAAAATAATACTTTGCAAAAATTAAAAAAATGTGTATTCAGGCTTTATACCTCTGGATCTGACTGAAATGGTCGTATATTGGGAAAACATAAACCTTTTCAAGTGAAAAGAAAAGTGTTCCTGACTTAAACGAGCACTTAGGGTGCAATGGAACAGTCCTCTCAGCCCAAAAATGTACAGAAATGACAAAAAATGGAGATTAGGCAACTCGTCTTCACGATCTCGATCTACAACAAGAGCGAGTCTTCAAACAAGCTCTGATACCATGTTCAACAACACAAGTATTCCAAAAAAGGAAGAACAACTTTAGTAACCACTCACACAACCAGATCAAATATCGACACACCGATGTTTTGACATGGTAAAACCCCTACAGGGAAACATCCACGGCCCCAGCCAACGCGACCACTTGGAGCAGTTTATTAATGCAAAAGAAAAATATTACATAGAGATTTTACAAGAGATTTTCTTACAATTGATCATTGGAAAATAAACCTCCATGCTCTTTAAATAGAGATCGTGGACCAATAGGGTGTTAAGCCACAAATCAATGGTTGTTAAGATCGAGGAGAATATGAATCGTCGGATCACTCTATGTTGGGGACATATCGTGACCATCGTATTTCCTAACTACAAATGCATATTAATGCATACTAAAGAAACACACTAAGAAACACACTTTTACCTAATGACACATTAAACCAAGTAGATATTAACTAACTTCTAAGTGTCTAAATATCCTAACACATCTAAACAACAAAAACCTCGAATCTACGAAGTTCCAAAGTCTCGAAGACAGTTCGTTGCGATAATATTTAAAATGGTATACACATTAACTATAGGACATGTCAAAAGGCTAGTGTGTCACATAAATAATATGTGTCACGTGTCACTTGAAATAGTAGATATGATGAACACAACATATTATTTAATTGAGTGCCACATGTCATGGTCTATATAAGCACCACGTCCCCTGACTGATGGATGCCACATATTTGTGACATTGTTATGACACGTGTCAGAAATGGATTGATTCCACGTCTCTCTCGTACATAGGGCTTCAGAGGTTTCTTAATGCAGACCTTTTATAACTCCCAGAGTAGTATGAACCTGGATTGATGTGGCTGCCTCGCTTCACATGATGTCATGTGTCTTTACTATTTGATGCCAAGTGTCCTTCGCGCATGGCTTCCATGTGCCTATGGAACTTCACCCTTTGGGAGTTTCTCTATGCAGAGTTTGTATAAATCCTGGACTGGTACGGGCCCAAAGTCATTAACCATGTTTATTTACAATTAACCCAAGATTAATGTATCTTATCATTAAGTATCTTGGGAATTCTTGACTATAGCTCTTCGACATTCAACAATTTCTATCTGTTTTGGATTGAAAACTATCGTAGTGGTATAGGCCCTAAGTGACATGGCACTTCATGCATTCGGATCTGTAGCACTTCAACTATTTGGGGGTTTGCAATTTGTTGCTTGTTCTTATTCTTAAAACATTCTCTATTTTGAAACTCTGAATGTGCAGGTGTCGTTGATATGAACTCACATATAAGTGTTAGTTTTATGTTGGGCTTTGGGTTTTCCAAATCATCTTCCATCACCATTTACACATCTGGACCTCATGTTGTAAAAATGATTCTTTGTAACCTAAATGGACAGTTGATTGATATGTCTAAGGATGACACCCAGAGTGCCCAATCTTAGAATATCTTCTTCATATTGTAAGATAATTGAAGTTGTTAGAACACTTTAGAATTTTAAACTTTTTAATTTTTAAATCTTTTGTTTTTACCTCTTAAAAATAAAAATTCACCAAAAAAACTTAGGGAATTGCTTTTTAATTAAATAAATCCATGATTGTTATGTATTAATATTAATAAGGAGCTTACAATATCATCCGTTGATAAATTACATTAAATTTGATCAAACGGCTCTCATGTTCTCTACATTGTAAACCTGCCCAAATTTTAAAAGAAAACCTTCAACGGTCACTTCAGGACTTCATGCTTCAGGAGTTTCAAGGCATCTAAACAAAAAAAAACCCCAAATATATAAAATTTCTAACTCCCGAACACAGTTCCTTGCGATAATATTTAAAAGGGTCTACAAATGACTTATAGGACACGTCAAAAGGATGACATGTCACATAAATAATATGTGCCATGTGTCAATTGAAATAGTATAGATGGAAAACACAAAATATTCTTTAAATGAGTGCCACATTTCATGGTCTATATGAGGACCACGTCCCTTGACTGATGGACACCATGTATTTGCGACAGTTTTATGACACATGTTGACAACTAATTGATGCCACGTCTCTTCGATGCTTAGGGCTATGGAGGTTTTTGAATGTGGGGCTTGTATAACTCCCAGAGTAGTACGGGCCTAGACTGATGTGGTTGCCTCGCATCACATAATGTCATGTATACTTACCGGTTGATGCCACGTGTCCTTCATGGATGGTTGCGACGTGCCTCTGACACTTCTCCCTTCGGGAGTTTCTCTATGCAGAGTTTTTATAACTCCCAGACTGGTACGGGCCCAGAGTCATTAACCATGTTTATTTACAATTAACCCAAGATTAATGTATCTCAGCAGTTCTTGACCTTGTCTCTTTGGCGTTCGATGATTTTGACCTATTCTGCATTGAAAACTCTTGGAGTGGTACATGCCTAAAGTGATGTGGCACTTCACACATTCAAATCTACGACACTTCGACTATTTGGGGTTTTGCAAGTTGTTGCTTGTTCTTAAAACATGTGTGATTTTGAAACTCCAAATGTGAAGGTGTTGTTGATATGAACCCGCATATAGGTGTTAGTTTTATGCCAAACTTTGGGTTTTCCAAAGCATCTTCCATCACCATTTCCACATCTGGACCTCATCTTGTAAAATTGATTCTTTGTAACCTAAATGGACAGTTGACTGATATGTCTAAGGATGACACCCCGAGTGCCCAATATTAGAATATATTCTTCATCTTGTAAGATATTTGAAGCTGTTAGAACACTTTAGGATATTAAACTTTTAAATTTTAAAATCTTTTGTTTTTACCTCTTAAAAATAAAATTTCACCAAAAAACTTAGGGAATTTATTTTCAATTAAATAAATCCATGATCCTTATGTATTAATATTAATAAGGCACTTACAATATCATTCATTGATGAATTCCATTAAATTTGATCAAACGACTATCATTTTTTTTTGTATTATAAACCTACCCAAATTTTAAAAGAAAACCTTCAACAGTCACTTCGGGACTTCGCGCTTCGGGAGTTTCAAGGAATATAAACAACAAAAACCCTAAATCTACGAAGCTCCGAAGTCCCAAATACAGTTACTTGTGATAATATTTAAAAGGGTCTACAAATGATTTATAATACACGTGTCATTAAATTTTTTCTTGGGCTGGCACCTAGCACTTGTTTTAAACATTCATGTCATCTTATTCAAACATTTTCAGTTGAAATGTGTCATCCATCTTTCTTGACACATCACTAGAAATCACATCATCACTGCCACGTCACTCTGGGAGATTTCCTTTCGGAAAATAAAACAAACAATGCTTTCTGGATGGCTGAGGGTTTCAAAACTATGGGGTTCTGAGGCCCTGGAATACCTATAATGATTTGAATGTTTACTCTAGGAATTCTGCCTTCAGAGGATTTATATCATCCTTCATTCGAAACCCAAAAATACCAAATTTTCGAAGTACTTAAGGATAAAGGATTTTTAAAACATGATTAATTAAAATATAAAAGTTATTAGTTAATGATTATTTGCTTCTGCAATTCCACCTTCCATAGATTTTCTCGTCTTTCATTCAAAACCTGCAAACGTCGAACCGCCAAAGTATTAATGGCATTTATAACTCTCTAAGGTTAAATATTTTTGCAATCGTCGGTTAATAAATTCCATAGATTTTTAATAATCACCTTGTCAGTAGATCAATATCAAGGTTGATAGACTTTATGAATAAGCACATTTCAAATCTCAAGTCATTCTACCATTTGCAAGTAGAGTTTTCCATTCAGTAATTGAGAGCTTAGAGGCTATTCTTATCACATTAAGGTTAATTTTATTTTTCTGAGAATTATGGCGCCATGCAAACCAGGGAAGAAGAAGATGCATCAGCAGATGATTCCAACTCAAACACAGATATTCTCTCTGACACCACTTCGTGAATTACAAACACCATCAAGTCTTGGAAACATGTCTACGATATCTTGGAACATGATATTATTTTCTATCTGGACGATTCAGCAGAAGAAGAAGACGAGTCATTCTCAGCCAAGCTCAGGTTGGTAGCTCAGTTTGAAATTCACATGATTGTTGCTCAACCAAATATAATACCCTACAATGACATGATAAGTTGGGCTCTGGAACACATTGACATTCAAACCAGAAGCATTATCAGTTACTATAACAACTTTGTTGGATCCTTTCGTCTGGAGGACATACAAGTAATGTATAAACTGTCTTCCACACCCAAATACACATATAATGCAACATTTATTTTGGATTTTGAAAGGAAAGAATGCACTCAATATGGTTGAACTAGTTATGACATAATCAATACCTGGTGGGGAAATCTAGCCAAGTTTAAATCCGACGTTCATGGTATATATTCCACAACATCCTTAGATGCTCATATTTTATACATTGCCATGATGCTCTATCATCTATTTGGAAGGAAAAACCTGACACATTTCACAGTTGAATGGATGTCTATAATGAATGAAGTGGTCTAAGGCTATACGTTCAACTAGGAAAAAATGTTGTCGGATAACCTATCCAAGGAGGTTGCCGAGTACAAATCATCGAAATCAAGAGGCCAACATTATCTGTTTTACATTTCCGCCTACATCATGGATGTCACTTGCTTCATGACTCCATTTCCCCTAATGAACTGGAGCTAGACCCCGACTAGTTTTGAGCCTATACATTTCTACCACTCCAAACTATGGGAAGAAAATGCTAAATATTTATTTTATGAGATTTGTCACAATGTAGTGGTATCGATTCATGTAGATATCTATGGTCACCCTCGGCACAGGATTTCAGAGCACGTTATGGGGAACTTAGGCATGATTGCAGACTTGTACATTGAACATAACTTCTCTTACATTTGATTGTTTGGTTGCTTCATTTCTCCCCATTCCCTTCAAAAATTATTTCCTGATAAGATGATCTGTAGAGAAGTGGCATACCAAACAGTCGTAGGAGGAATCACCAAAGATTTGAAAGTGGCTCAGAAAATGGTATGGCCATATTTTCCCATACAACTTGGCATGTTTACATTGTTATATTTTGTTCATTCAAAAATCAAGGCTGCAGCTTTAGAAGATGTCCAATTAGTTGACATTGAATTCAAAAAACATGATCCTCACTGAATAGTAGAGAATCATTTGGCCCAATTCAACATGAAAATATATATACACGAAGACTCCCCTTAAAACAATGTTTTCTAAGGAGCTAGATCCTATGAAGAAGTCAGAAACAGATTTCAGTCTCTGCCTCCTAACCAATAGGCTACTTTCCTGAGATTTCAAAACCACAAAAGGAATAACTTGCCTAAGATTTTGCAAGGAGAGTCAAATCCCATTCCATCTTCACATGAAACTAGATCCCCATAACCCCAGCGAAGTAGCTCCATTGATGAAAAAACAGAACAAGTATTGAACAATAGAGATGCATTATTTAAACATATAAAAGCATCAATGCCAGGCCTAAATGATCAATAGTTATTAGCTTCCCTTGAATTTTTCATGAAATATGCTCATGCTTCTCCCCCTTCATCACCAGTTACTACCTCTGTTACTCCCACTTACTAGTGCAGAAAAACTACTACAATTATTTCCCCTATTCCCTTAGTAACTCCTTTATCAACCAGTTTTGAGGTTCCTAGTTCCGAAGTCATCCATCTAGATGAACTCACTCCAATATCGCCTGAAGAGATGCACCCATCCAGTTTCTTTTTCAATAAAAAAAGAAAATATATCATCAGAAAAGAATCTCACCAGAAGGGAGGAGTGACCACCAAGAAACATAGAATAGTATATGATGGACATGAAAAAAATGACCCTGAATTTGCCAAAGAGGTTGTGGATTCACTAAGAGCATTTTCCACTGCCAACCAATAGTCAGTGGGCAATCTTTCAAAGCAAATGCAAGAAAATTCTCTCTTGATTGAATAGTTGTAGAATGAAATGTAGATAACAGAACATGTTATCAGCAACATAATGAATTATGACATAGAGCAAATCAGGTTGAATTATAAACAACAGATGAAGCAACTACAGGAAAAACTGGAGATGAATGTATAGAATAGTAATTCCATAATTGCTCAGCGAGATAGTTAAATACAACAATTGGAGACCATAATAGCTTCACTGGAAAAGACAAACATAGATAATACTTCATTCCAAAAGAAAGCATCTGAAATTAATGAAAAGATGGAAGTTGTCAATCGGGATCTGCATCAAAAAATGGATACTATTTAGAAATACTATAAGGCAATAAATAATTCTCTAAAAAGTATTTATGAGAAAGAAAACAATTCTTGTATGGACAGATCCAAATTTCAGGAATTCATTGTATGCAAGAAGAAAGCCAATATTCCTTGTCTCGCCCCTTTCTCACAATCTGAACAGGTGAAAACTGAAATGGCCTTGAAAGTTTGGGAGACAAACCTACAAGAAACCATTAAACTTTCTAGGGAGGCAAAGGAGGATTGTCTGAATACCTGTCTGTTGTAGAGACAACATTGATTGAATTCAAAGGTAATGACATCTTTGATACACTCGAGAAAATTAACATAGAAAATAATAAACAAAGCTCCATAAAGAATAAGGAAAGTATAAAATCTATCATCCAATAGATGAACCAAATTGATTTTCTCAAGATCAACGAGTTGTGCTAAAACCTAGTTTGCAACACCAAATTACAGCCCGGACAGTAATGAAGATCTAGGAGAAGCTACCACTAGTACAGAAGAAGGCACTTGCCTTCGAATTGAATGAGAACATTGAACCTTCGAGATTTGTCATAGCATTGATGGAATTGTGTACCCTGTTCTGAATGAACAGTCGAAAGCAAGCACATCCAGGACCAAATAAAGGAGCTTATGAATGAAATCAAACCTATTTTCATATTTGAAGTGTTGTCACATGAATCATGTAGATGGAAGATAGTTTTTTTATTATGAAATCAAACCTATTTGCATATTTGAAGTGTTGTGACATGAAGTGGATATCTTCATCACATTTTTATTGTGGGATAAATAGATTTTGGTCACAAATAGGAAAAAAATGACATTAGAGAGATTTCTTAAAAGGGAAAGACAAAGAAACTATCCAACTGTACTCAATTTCATAATATTGTTTATGAAAAATGTTTTATTAGTACATGCCAAGGGGATTATAGTGATGAGTTTTCCCATTGAATACATATTAGTTAACATGTTGACTACAAATTTATGGCGTTTTCTAAAGTTTAACATTGTTTGATTGAATTTTTGTAATTTAAAAAAATAAATAAATCATTTTAGTGACTACATATTAGTTAACATGTTGAGTACAAATTTATGGTGTTTCCAAATGTTTAATATTGTTTTATTGAATTTGGTATTTAAAAAAAAAAAAAAAATCATTTTCCTGTACAACTATTGATAGATGAATTGAACCTCTTTCTACAAGAATTTAAGAGGCTATTTAATCCATAATTAAATATGCATGATTAGGTTTTTTGTTTGTGCCCAACACTTCCATTTAAATAAAATCTAGTCTACTGCGACATTTGCAGTTTTCGCTCCTTACATTTTAGATGCAAGGATAATTTGTGATAGGGTGTAAGATTCCAACATAAAATTTTGTTGAGCATGTTTCGATGAGTGGTAGTAATCTCTTTACCTTAGAAAATATCGATACCTTCAAACCTTGGCAAGATGAAATTCTAAATTGTTTCAATCTTTATATAAAACTCCGATGACCCTTTTGTTCAACCAATCCAACATTTATGGAGTGGAACTCAAGTGTGGAACCCCAAAATCTAGGATGTCGAGCTAGAAGAAACCTCCCGATACATATAAAGCATCCAGAAATCATTTTTCAACGAACTTTTAACAAAGTTCGGATCCAGATAGTCAAATATCCAGGTATAACGAAATTGCCTAAATTCAACTCAGTCGCTACTCAATCGAGTTTGTAATTCATTTTTTATTTCTTCATCATCTCTCAATTTCCACTCTGATCTCTAATCTTTCTATGCCAATCATCAATGCTTAAAGGGTTTCAACACCCATTCAAGGCATAAAAATGCCCGTGTTTCCTGTACATAGATCCAAGAGAAAGTGATGTAGATAAAGAGAATTTTAGAAAATAATTATATCGATGCGGCACTATAACATGATAGTCATACCATACTCCTATTCTTTGATCACCGTTAATCACAATCTTATACACCTGGAAAACACCATGATTTCATTACTCCTTCAAATAAATAAAAGCAAGGAATGTGACGGAATGGTGGACTAAAGATTTCATGTAGGATGTATATAGTGGTTGACTGAAACATATATCTCCTGGACATTATAATAAAAACCATGGTTTACACGGATTTTCACTCTCTTGCTTTTAAATTTCGGGGACATGATAATAAACCAACACATGTGTGACTTTATAAATGACATAGTTTTGTGGCCACTAGCCCTCTAACAAACACAACAAATGAGTGGACATATACAACATGAAAGCTTAATTTATTATTTGGCAGGGACTACGCTGCCATACAACACTTGTTTAGTATATGTGATAGTTTTTAAACCCAAAATAATGTTATAATTGTAAATTGTACCACAAATATAGTATAGTAAGTGAGAAATACTTGTTTATACATCTCACCTCTCCATAATATTTAATATTATATGTGATAGTTGTTTAACCCAAGATGACGTTGTACAAATTATTGAAGATGTGATCTAGTTGAAAAGCAAAGTCATTCATTCCCCTCCATGTATTAGCAAGACATGCTTGAAAATCTAGATTGAAGACCCAACCAAGGAAATAACACTAATCAAAACTTTGTTGCTAAAATTGGAAAAGTATGAAGTAAAGTGGAATAAATTATTGCTTCATTCAAATCTCCTCTTGAAAGAGGACACATCACATTCCACATAATTTTTCATTGATAAAACATTTGAAGAATGGAAATGTGATGTTGAGAAATATAGAAAAGAAAAGGAATAAGGGTCCACATATCTTTGTGGCATCGTTTGCACGAGTTCGTAAGGAGCAAAAGCATCTAGACGAGTGGGTGGCAGGCCCACTTGATCGTTGACGCCATCTCTCCCAGTCAGCGCGACGCCCTGAGGTCAGGTGGAGAATACTAATGGTTAGGGAGAGGAAATGGTTCAACTCCCCCACCTTTCGTTTGTATAAATAAGAGTGAAAAAGAGAATGGGATTTCTTCATTACATTGTAAATTGAATTAATGTTAATTGTGAAGCAAAATTTGGGAGCTTTTTTAATTTATTTATTGAAAGGCTTTCTTGTTGGAATAAATTATTTTTTTCACAAGAAAAAAATGCTTATATTAGTAAATATAAAAATGATTTTACATAACATTGTCTTCTGGAACATTTCTTATGATCCCTTTTTTGGAGCTTCACATAAATATGTTCCTTTTATATTTTTTTCAAAAAATTGAAGTACTTCTAAGATACAAGTTCAGAAATAACTATCAACTATTTTCCTTTTCAAAATGCAAAAATACATAAAATATCAGTTTTTCATTTTTATAACATTGTTATATTAATGACTAATCTTTCAAAAGTCTCTGTTTGTATTTATGTACCCTCTGCGTAATATATTCTATCATCGTCTAGTTACAATGCTTCTTTTGAAAGTCGATCAACTTCTTTGTTATATTCTTTGTAAATGTGTTGAGCTTTGATTTGTAGAACCTTCCCTTTCAATACTCGTATTTTTGTCATCCATGGTTGCAAAGAAACCACATGTAAATTGTTTTCATTAGTAAACTAGTCAATAATAATCTTTGAGTCCCCTACCAATTGTAACCTTGTTACCTTTTTATAATATGCAAAATATAAGATACACCACAAAGCTAGTAGTTCACCCTTGGTGTTAGTTCCTCTACCACAATTCATCTTGAGTCTGAAAGTCCCCAAAACTAGGCATTTTAAAAGAGCTCCAACCCCACATTTATTATCCCTATCTTGAGAAGCACCGTAAAAAAATCACACTGCTAGATCACAATCAATAATAGGAGGCCTATCAATATTTCTATGCTGAATAGGTTGAGAAATTTTTAATTCACCCAAATCTTGAAGTATTATGTTACATACCCTGACCATCGAAAGAGGATAATCTTAAGAAATAACTAGGTTCCTCTGCTTCCAAATCTCACAACAAATATAAGAAGGGATTTCTTTACAGTTTTCCCCTTCCTAAACCAGTTTTGAAAGCACTTGACAATTTGTCTCCCTTTCAAAGTATTATTGATTTTTAGCTCCTTTATTATTGTAAACCAAATACTTTTAGTAAATTTGCACTCCACAAAAAGGTGATACATTGTTTCTTCACTATTACCACATAATGCACATCTACTAGGCCCAATTATACCTCTTTTGATTAGATTTTCCCATGTAAGTATTTTTTTTTCAAGCATTAACCAATTAAAAAAAATGACTTTGAAATGTAACTGCCAGCTCCAAAGTTCATTACAACAGAAATATGTTTCTTCCTCCATATCCTCCATCACTTGTACATCATAAGCTAGCTTGACACTTACATGTCCTCTTTTAGTATCCCATGACCACATTAAAGTATCTTTCTCATTATTTAATTCAAAACCTGAACCAATTAGTCCATTTACAAAGTTATTCCATTCCTCTATTTGTTCTCCTTCTAGTCCTAAATATTTTTCCTTTCTCCATCTTATATAACTTGTATCCTCCAGATCATTTGTCCCTGCTTGTGCAAGATATTCTATACCTTGTGCCTTCAGTGTGTTTATGAGATTCCTTGTTAGTTTATAATAATTTTGGGATCCAATCATTGGATCAGCCTCAATTCTGATATCATTTTCATTACCAAGATTCTAAACCATCCAATCAGTAATAATAGTTAATGATGATGTAAGGGCTCTCCAACTATTTGAAACACCATTCCATTTTTTTCGGCCATCCCTGACCCATTCAACAACAGATTTCTTCTTAAGATATTTTTTATGAATCACCCCATGCCGAAGTCTAGGCATCATTAGACATCTCCACAAACTTTTAGCTGCCAAAGATTTTCCAAAAGAAAATATATTTGTTATACCCCACCCTCCTACCTTTTTTGGTTTTGCAATATTTTTCCAACTTACCAAATGCATCCCTTCTTTTACTTTTTTACTAGTCCACTGGAAACTAAACATTCTCCTCCTAATTTTATTTAGGATACTTTTTAGTATTTTATCCAGGGAAATCCAGTACACATGTATGCTTTCTAATACATCTTTTACAAGTGTGACCCTTCCCCCTAAACTAAGCCACCTATGATTCCAGTTCAAGATCCTTTTTTCAAATTTTCTCTCTAGCCAGTTCCAGTCATCGCTAGTATATCATTTTGGTTTTATGAAAAACCCTAGGTACTTGAAACCAACATCTAAAGGTTTTACTTCAAAAGGCATGATCTCCTTCAAGCTTACAATCTCCTCATCTAACCAGCCTACTTCTAGAAATAAATACTATTGTCAACTGAAAGTCATTCCTGTCACCTGCAGAAAAGATCCAGGACCTCCTTATAAGCTGTCCATTCTGTGATTTTTCCATTCCCAAAAAGTATAACATCATCCAAAAACATCATTAGACACCTCCACAAAATTTTAGCTTCCAAATCTTTTCCGAAAGAAAATATATTTGTTATACCCCACCCTCCTACCTATTTTGGTTTTGCAATATTTTTCCAACTTACCAAATGCATCCCTTCTTTTACTTTTTTACTAGTCCACACGAAACTAAACATTCTCCTCCTAATTTTATTTAGGAGACTTTTTAGTATTTTATCCAGGGAAAGCCAGTACACAAGTATTTTTTCTAATACATCTTTTACAAGTGTGACCCTTCCCCCTAAAGTAAGCCACCTATGGTTCCAGTTCGAGATCCTTTTTTCAAATTTTCTCTCTAGCCAGTTCCAGTCAACCCTAGTATAGCATTTTGGTTTTATGAAAAACCCTATGTACTTGAAACCAACATCTAAAGGTTTTACTTCAAAAGGCATGATCTCCTTCAAGGTTATACTCTCCTCATCTAACCAGCCTGATTCTAGAAATAAATACTTTTGTAGACTGAAAGTCATTCCTGTCGCCTTGCAGAAAAGATCCAGGACCTCCTTATAAGCTGTCCATTCTATTATTTTTCCATTCCCAAAAAGTATAACATCATCCAGAAACATCAAATGTGTAATTTTTAACCCTCTAGCCACTGGAACACCTTCTATATTCTTTCCCTTCACCTATTCCTGTATGATTCTACTCATCCCTTCTACCACAAGTAGAAATAGTAATGGAAATAATGGAAAACCTTGTCTCAAGCCCCTTGAACTTTTAAAAAATCAGGTAGGCCTACCATTGATCAACACAACAAAATTTGTAGAAGTTACACACCCCATAATCCAAATTGTGGTTTCTAGACTCAAACCCACCTGTAATAAAACTAACCTTAGAAATCCCCAGTCCACTCTGTCATATGCCTTAATCAAGTCTAGTTTGAGGACCAAAGATTTGATATGTTTTACCTTAATGTTGTGTAAGGCTTCCTGTACTACTCCAATGGCATCTATGATTTGTCTGCCCTCCAAAAAGCCGAATTGTTCCTTTGAAATAGTAGGTTTTATTCTAGTAGCAATAATTTTAGTAATAATCTTATACACCAAATTGCAAAGTGCAATTGGTCTATATCCTTCAAAAGTTTATGGTTTATCACTCTTAGCAATAAGTGCCAGAAAGGTAGCATTTAAAGCGTTGGTGACCCAACCTTTCTGCCTAGTTTCTTCAACCATCTCCAATATTGCATTACCCATTAGATAAAAAAAAGATAGGAAGAATTCTACAGTCTAGCCCTCCGACCCAGGACTTTTTGAAATTTTGAAACTCTTAAGTGTTGTCAGGATTTCATTTAAAGTAATTGGTTCTGCCAATCTTTGGCCTTCCCCATATGAGAAAATCATTGGATACTTCCTGATTACTGCTAATTGATTGGAAATAGTGAGATTATCCTGAGCCTTAAAAACATGCTGAAAATGTTCAACTGCTTCCTTTTGTAGTCCTTGTTTACTTGTGATCACAATTCCATCTTCCTTTTTAATATTCGAGATTGAATTGATTTGTTTTCTGGAATTTGCATAAGCATGAAAGAATTTAGTGTTATTGTCACCTATATCCAACAAATTAATCCTACTCTTGTGTCTCCAGGTTTCCTCCTCTCGGCTTAGTAGAACCAATTTCTTCCTTTATTTTTCTAATACCAGAATTTTATTTTCCTTCACAAAAGCCCGAGCAAAATTTGTCTAATAAGTGTCCTCTTGCTAGAATTACTATAAGAATGGTTAGTTATGTTGTAGACTTTTCTTGTGCTTTCATTCTTACCATTGGCCTTTTGTGGTTTCTAATATTTGGATGTGGAATTAAAATTACTAATTTTATCACATGCTTTATTATCTTGTTGTATTGAAATTTGTATTATGAATTAAATAAAATGTTAATTTATGTTATTAATGAAAATTTTATATTTTGATTCCATATTCTTGTTTTTTCACTTGAACCTTGTTTTTTGACTTGACTTGAAATTCTAGATAGGTTTTTATAGTTTTAAAACTGAATTTTATGTTAGATTAGAATTTAAATTAGGATTTAGTTTTTAATAAGCAAAAGAAAAATCTAGGATTAGCCAACCATAAATAAGAGGAGTTTACTATCTCAAACAAAAAAAAATGCTAACTAGTCCTTATCTTTGGGTGAACTCCCAATGTTCACAATGGATATATATTCATGTCAACAAGGCGTAAACATTTTAAGTGCGAAGTCTTCTAAATTCGAACATCTTTAACAAAGTGTATAGATTTTTACTTCTAATGTGAAAGGATGTTGAGGGTCGATTTGTAGTTTCATCTTTACCCTAAATCAATAAAATAATAGTAGTGGTTAAAATTGTTAAGGGCTAATAGGTAGAAATGCTAAAACTAACAACATGAACACCAAAAGACCACGTGTAAAACATCGTAAAACATACCTTTGATTAAAAAAATTAAAAACCAACTCAAGAAACATAAATAGAATGTGTCGTTGTACCACTCTAGAAATCGATGATAATGATAGACGTGGAAATTACCACAGACTTGCAATATGCCACGTCATGGAAAAACTATACACACTTGTAATACGCCACGTCATGGCACAACTATGTGACACAACATTATTGAAAAAAACAATACAGGACATCTTTATTTCTTCATAAAATTTCATGATCTCTTACATGATACTACAGGGCATCTTTATTTCTTCATAAAATTTCGTGGTCTTTGACATGATACTAGCGGCCATCATTTACACTGGGAATTTAAAAAATATATTCTAAATTCAAGTTGAACGAGGGAGCTTAAGGAGATTAGATGGCTTGCATGCCCTCCTTTAATGCACCCATTATGGTAATTTTTCAATGTTATTTTCGGAAATGCACAAATGGATATGCATAGGTTTTCAAAGGAAATTCACAAATTTGTATTAGTATTTTTCTATGTCTATGGATTGCGATTCTAAAATTTCTGTGGTTAATATTTTTGTGTTTTTTTTAATAGAAATATTTAAGAATGGTGTTTTCTTTAAAA
>JZKD02S0743199.1:143787-180166 GCA_000966675.3 Picea glauca
ACTCTGTAATATATATCCTCAATTTTTACTTGCCAAGTTTAAAATACAAAAAATACCAGTGTCTTCAACCTTGCATCAATGTTATATTAATTGATAGATAATTTTTTAAAATTCTCTGTTTGTATTTTTAGTTATTGAAAACTTCCTTTCAATGCTCGAATTTTTATCACCCCTAAAAACATTAATATACTTAATTATGTGAATCACAATGATAGCAAATATTCCCATCAATGCTTTACTAGTTTGAAATTAAAAGTTATTTTGAAAAATTTACATTAAATCGGTATTCTTAATATATGTAATTATATTTTGTGGAGATTATAAATTTTATATAATTATAAGTTGTAGATGTAAAATTAATTATTATTTTTTTATTATTATTAAATATTAAAAAGAAAAGATAATAAATTTCTGAGTTGTGATGAAATATTTTAAAATTTAATATTTAATATGGAGAAATTACAATTTTACTCTTCGTCACTCTTCCAAATTATGTTTCTATAAACAACTCTCCCTCGAGATACATCGATTAAACTCGAAGTTAAAACTTATATTTTCTCGCAAAGATTTGTTTCTATGTTTGGTTAATTCTTATCTTCACATATTTAGTTTTAATTATCCCTTGGATGCCACGTTTTCCTTCCTCGACTAAGGAGGTCTCCGTGTTAATGTGGTCTTCCTTGGGGACCTTCCATGAAAAGGGAAGGTATTAATATGTAACATATAAAATATATTTATTAAAATAAAACAAAATAATAAATAATTATATATATTAGTTTAATTGTTGTATTAAATTGTTTTATATTATTTAAATATTTAAAAAAAAATCGATATTTTTAATTTAAAATTTGATAGGAATTATTTTGAATGGATAAATATTAATTGCGTTTATAGTAAAAATAATAATTTTATTAATTTAAAATTATGATTTCAATATACTTTAGGATGTTTGCATAAAGATTATGGTAAAAACAAATGGTGCCAATGTGCTCTCGTATTTATAAATGTGCATGCATTCATGACTTTTCGACCTTGGTGTACTCTAAAGTGTCACTAATGATGCCAAATCAATGCGAAAATGCATCTTTGCTCTAAGAACGTGCACGGATTTTTGTGATATCAAATTGGAAAAAATTAAGGAGAAAAAGTTGAGGAGAGATTGAAAAAGCGTCAGAATATGATGATGTGGTCATTATCAGTTGGTTCCACATAAGTATTTTGATCGAATTTGATTTTTTTTTTTTAAATTTATAATTTGTTTAAATTATAAAAATTCAATAAAAATAAAAAAATTCCTTATTAAATTGCAACATTGGATTTTTGAGAAAACCCAAATCTAATATCACCCAATGAAGACACATCAACCCCAACCCAGAACCAACAAACATAAACATTGAAATTGATGCAGGGTTGAGGTCATTAAGAATCCTTATACAAGACTTAAGAAATATTAGAGAGCCCTCCCGACTATCACTAGCCACTTCCCTAGACACCATTGTTACTTCTATTGCAAATACTCGGCCAATTAACACACATTTCTAATTACAAGGCCAAAATGTTTGAATATTTAGGAAAGGTTTAGATAAAAACCAAGTCAGAGACCTCAACATTTCTAACTAGACTTCATCACATTGGTTATTGACTCGGGAAGTAGGTTACAACCAACAATCATAAAGAAACACATTTGTATGGACTAGTGCACCTAATAACCATTTTTAGACAATTGGATGGATAAGTAGTTTATCGTATTTGAAAAAACTCCCTCCAATAATAGGGAGGTACCTTTGTATTTCCTTAGGAAATTATGTGCTGAGTTTGTATTAGGTCACCATGTCAACTACTTTGACATTGGTGAATTCCAAAGGGTGCATTGTGGTTATTCAAAAGATAGACAAAATGCTAGGCGTGACCCATTTTTAGGTCCTCATCCTCCTAGGAGGATGCCTAACCCCCCTGTCCAACATCCTCCCATAGTAGAAAACATCAACCGGACCCAATCATCCATATCCACCTTGACTCGTAGTCTGGTGCAACACATCACATCCATAGTCTTATCTCGCTAGGTCAGACCTTCAAGTGATTTTGGCGAAGGGGTCGACCCTTTAGGCCTTGCAACAGAGTTTGATCAGTAGAGGCCACATGGATAGACTAGGAATTCCAATCCTCGTTTGTGTTGATCCTCACAGATGTTGAAGCTATGGGCAGACTTGTTATGGGCTGATGGAGGCCACCGAGCATGAAAATTTCATAGAGGAGGCTAATATCTTCATAATCGCTATGTTTTGATGCTTCTACTACTACATTAGTGGAGAAAGATAACACTAATGCATTTGTAGGTGTTGAGGATCTTTTATTCGAGCGTAGCAACTGTAAACATCATATAATTATATATAGAATATGTGTGTGTGTGTGTGTGTGTTTATATACACACACACACAATAAACTATATATATATATATATATATATATATAGTTTATTGTGTGACTTTTTTTCTATATCTAATTAAATGATGTTTGTAGTCAATACTCTTGGATAACAGATCCTCGACACCTGCAGATGAATTAGTGTTAGTTTCTTCCACTGATGCAGCCATAGCAGAAACCAACACATTTGGTGTAACACACATGTAGGTAGAATGGTGGAATGAGTTATTCGTGTTGATATTATGGTAGCTGCGGGAGGTATTTACCTCCACGTGTAAACTTGATGAGAATTGAATATTCCAGGAAGCAAGAAGAAACCCTAATTAATTGGTTAATAACCCTAGAAGACAAGTTGACTCAAGATAATGACTTGTATTAGGTTATTAGCCTCCAAAAGAAGAAGTCGGCTAAAGGAAATGTTATATACTAAAGAATTAGCACCCAAAATTAGAAGTCGGCCCAGGCAGTCTGCCAAAAATAGTATAAATATAGGAGGCCAGTCTTCATTCTGGCCAATATTCTCAGACTTGCAGAAGCAACACTTATCCGCACTACAGTTGGCCACTTTGTGTGCAGTTTTGGAGGAGAGTTGTCGTTGCAGCTGTTGCAGCTAGTAGATTTCGGTTTTGGCTTGGACTCTCTCTTCGCTATGGTTTGGACTCTCTGATCAGCTCTTGTTTCTCTTTCTTGGTGCGCTATCCTTGGAGAAAGTTGCGCCACCTTTGTTTGGCTATCCACCCTAGGGTTTTCTTCCGGAATGATTCTCTGACAAGGTTAAGGTACTCGGGGGTGGCTTCGGCCTATGGTTGGGTGACAATATTGCTATATTGTCTATGGTTAAATGAGCACATCCATTAATTTCTAACAGGTTATGGGCCCGCACTATCTTCGGATAGTCTAACCGCTAAAAGATAAATTGGGAGGATTTTCTCAGTTGTAGTTGCAGTTGCAACCATTTTTTGATGCAGCAACGAAACCCTAACCCTCTCGTTGAGGCACCTTAATCGAAGGGATTGACCTAATTTCCGAATATACTAGTGTTCCCTAGCCTAGTGCATCTCCTGGTACTCTCAGCAAGCTAAGACGTCAATTTTGAGTTTTTGGTCAAATCTAGGGTTGACCAAGTCAAAGCATACATGACTTACTCTATGAAGTCAGAAAACAAATTAGAAGGGGCTTCAAACTTCAGAGCATGGGAAAAAAAGATTGATCTCATCCTTGCCAAGAACAAAGTGTTGGATATCGTGAAAGGAAAGATTTTGGAACCAGAGTTTGAAGAAGGAAAAGAGAAGGAACCGTAGAACGTTGCAGTTATGGAGAAGTTCAAAGACAATGACATTAATGCCATGAGTATCATAGTGGATTCTATAAAAGACCACTTGATACCCTGCATCTCCCATCTTGATTCGTCTAAGAATATGTACGATTCCCTAACAAACCTCTTCTCAGTCAAAAACATTGGACAAGTAATGAGTCTGAAGAATGAGCTCCATGACATGAAGATGAATGATTATGACAACATAACATCATACTTTGTGAGAATCTATCAGTTAAGAGATCAACTACAAGCTATTGAAGAAAATCATTTCAGAGAAGGAACTGGTAAATATAGTACTCAACGGTCTTCCCAAGACATGGGATGCATTTGCTGCAAGCACGAACACAAGGAAGGAGTATCCTACATTTGAAGAACTTTGGACTTGTTGTGAACAAGAAGAATCAAGGATTAGTGAAAAATAGAAACCTCAAAAGAAATACGATGATCAAGCCTTCACAACAAGATTCAAGAATTTTAGGAACAAAAGGAAGTTTGGCTCAAGGAAGAAACCAAATCAAGAGAAAGATATGTCAAAAATACAATGCTTCAATTGTCGAAAATATGGTCACTACAAGAGTCATTGTCCCGAGTTAAAGAAAAGGAAGGAAACCCAAGAAGCATCAGTTGTCGAAGAAAGGGAACCCTCAAAGAAAGACAAGCAGGACAAAAGAAACTTCTTCTTCTAAGACAAGGTAATAATACTCTTCATAGTTCTTGTACATACCATGTTTTCTGTACATATCTTGCATATCTATTTCTTAGAAGATAATATATTCAAAGAGAAACTATACCTATGGAAGAACAACAAGATAAGGATTGCTATCACAATGACTACAAGCTAGGAAATACACATGAAAGGATGAAGTACATCAAAAACCCCTGGTAACAATTCATGTGGAAGTTATTACATAAGTAACAACTGCAAGATAAGCCGAAATCAGAATCAATATTGAAGAAACCTAGAAGAAGTAAAGACAGAAAGAAGTTAGCAATCAAAGAGGAAATTGGAAAAAGACTTATGACACTTTGCAGAAGGAAATAAGGATGCAGACGGAAGTGTGGACTCTGTTAGATGGAGGGAGCCGATTATATATTTCCAAAAGAAGAGCATGCATTCATGCATGAAGCAAGGATTAGGAGGGAGCTAATCCTAAATTATATGATCCATTGAAGATGATGAATTATATATCCATGGAAGCAACCATGAAAAGCAACACGTGCTCAGTGTGACTCTAGAAGAAGTCTTCTTCAAAAGAAGCCTTAAAGTATCCCTGGTTGTTCATCCACATTCATGATCCTATGATGAAAGAAAGAAGTTGGAATCTTCAGAGCATGGAATCTATAGAAAAATCCATGGACCTAAGAGCTAAAGAGAAACATGAGGAAGAACATGAATATTCCAAGAGAGAAAGAAAAGCCAGAACAACCAGTCATTGTATCGAGAATCAGAAGACTACCAACCTAATATGAACTCACTAAAAGAAATCAAGCAGAGGAAATGAAAGCTGATATGAAGAAAAATGTATGGAAGACTCATGAATGTAAGCATTGTGAGATCCATAACTAGAGGTTCTCCCAGATGGAGGGAGAAGACTATGATGATTGCTTGTTCCAGTAAACCATAAATACCTCTATATGAGCCATTATATCGTCCACAATATCCATGGGTTGGATTTGAAATCAGATGAATGGAAAGATTGTTCTCCAGAATAATTCAACAAAGAGCGTATGTAGAGCAACCTTAAGTCTTTGAGGTATACCAGAAAGAGACCCTTGTATGCAGATGGAAGAATATTTTTCATGGATTCAAAAAACTTGGTGCAAAGCTTATCATGCAGAGTAGAAGCGTGGTGAAAACTTTCTATGATAAAAATCAGAATGGTTACTCAGAAGTCCAGGATGATGGATTTCTAATCCATGACAAACTCTCATGATGATAGAAGAAGTTCAACATAGATATGTTCCAGTTTGAGTCTTTCCACGATGTTATGAGCTAGCAGGAAAAAAAAGATGAATCCAACAATGATATACTGTAATGATCAGAGCTATATGAAGCCTTCAGAAAAACAAGTGTTCCAGAAAGACTGAAGTACATTGAGATCAAGCATTACATTCTCCTTGATGAAGTCCAGAAAAGAGAAAGTGGTTCTCCAATATATATATCCATAGATGAGGAGATAAGCAGACATTTTGGTAAAGCCTTTGTCCAAGATGAAAGAGTTTGTGTACTCAAGTTGGATCTCGTGGAGACGACTTCCTTATTGAAAAAGGAAGATATGAATCCCAGGTTGGGAGGGTTATTGATTTATGGACAGTCATTTTTCAGTTCAAAAAATGGTACAGGATGAGAAGTTCCTTTCCAGTTCGGACAGTGGTTTGAGATTTCTAACAGTCAGGCATTTTCCAGTTCAAAAAATGGTCTAGATCGAACGGTCATTTTCGTAATGAAAATGGTTCGATGGATTGCTGATGTATCGTAGACAACAATTCCCCTTGTGGATAACATGGGGAATGGTCTAGGACAGTTTCTCTTCTTGACGATCACTCTCAGTAGTGGTCAAGAAGACTGGTCTGCCTCGCCGAACAATCATTCTTTCAAAGCTCACAGTTGTGAGCAGTTTCGAAGAATGGTCCATTTTGGAGGTTGTTGCAGGATAGTCATTTCCTTAGGAAATGGTCTGGACAGTCATTCCCTAGGGAAGATTCATTCTCTCGAGGTTGCACTTTGTTTAGTGTCGGAGGAATGGCCCAGATAGGTGAATGGTCCAGGTTCAACAATCAGGGACAGACACTCTGTAGGGAAGAATCATTCTCTCTAGGTTGCACTTTGTTTAGTGCCGGAGGAATGGCCCAGATAGGTGAATGGTCCAGGATCATAAATTGAGACAATTATTCTTCCTTGCTTGAGAAGAATAGTCGAGATAGATCATCATTGATGTTTTACCTTCTGAGGGTAGATGCTCTTCCAGATCTCATAGATGTGAGTGGAATAATGGCCCAGATGATTCAGTTTATATGATAACAATGTTTTATGTGCATGTTGATATCAGGTGATATGATTGTTATGTATATTGCATGTCTCTGTACATTAGATGTATGCTACTGTGGTGGATGTGCTCCACTGATTGTGACTATATGTCCCTGATCAAGTATTTGTGTGCTACTTGGTGTGGTAATGTACCACTGGATTGTAGTTGTGTACTACTATGGATAGACACAGTTATGTTCTATTGAATGACATTGTTTCGATTGCCTTGAAGACTATCAGTAGTGTTGGAAATGATTATCAGCTAGATGGATGATCAATGGACAGAGATTTCCCAGACGGAAAATGGTCTAGGACATTTATTCTTCTAGGACATATGTCCAGATTAGAAGAATGGCTCTTGTGTCACTCTGTAGAGTGAGTGACTTATCCATGATCATGTCTGATTCTTCAGATGGAGTATGGTTTTGAGAGATGATGCAACTGATGACATTGATAGTGATGATGATGCTCATGATCTAATCATGAGATAGTGTATACGACTATGTTGATGCTACCGAGTGAATGGTATGTTTGTGCTCAAGACCATTACCTTCAATACCTCCCTAACTAGAAGGGAGTGTTTATATTATGGTAGTTGTGGGAGGTATTTACCTCCACGTGTAAACCTAACGAGAATATAATATTCCGGGAAGCAAGAAGAAACCCTAATTTATTGGTTAATAACCCTAGAAGACAAGTCGGCTCAAGAGAATGACTTGTATTAGGTTATTAGCCTCCAAAATAAGAAGTTGGCTAAAGGAAATGTTATATACTAAAGAATTAACACCCAGAATGAGAAGTCGGCCCAGGCAGTCTTCTAGAAATAGTATAAATACAAGAGGCTAGTCTTCATTCTGGCCAATATTCTTAGAACTGCAGAAGCAACACTTGTGCGCACTGCAGTTGGCCAGTTTGTGCACAAGTTTGGAGGAGAGTTGTCGTTGCAGCTACTGCAGCTAGGAGATTTTGATTTTGTCTTGGACTCTCTCTTGGTTATGGTTTGGAATCTCTGATCAACTCTTGTTTCTCTTGCTTGGTGCACTATCCTTGGAGAAAGTTGTGCCACCTTTGTTTGGCTATCCAACCTAGGTTTTTCTTCCGTAATGATTCTCTGACAAGGTTAAGGTGCTCAGGGGTGGCTTCGGCCTATGGTTGGGTGACAATATTTCTATATTTTCTATTGTTAAACGAGCACATCCATTAATTTCTAAAAAGTCATGCATTAAAATGGTCCTTCCTAAAAATATAAATCATATGTTTTCAAGCCATGTTCTAGATACTTTTAGTTTGGATATGCATGTGTTGCACAATGAATGATAACTTAATTTTTCTTAACCAAGTATTCACTCCCACTTTATTGCAATAGTTATATTGTGGTGTATAATTATGGCCTTCATTTAATATTTGGATTCTCTTCTTACCCCCTTAACACGATAAAATTTGGCTCGATTTCCGACGAATTTCCAACAAATATTTGTTAGACTTCAGATGAATCATATTCAAAATGTTCTTCGAAGGAGTTTTGTCGCACAAGCGATGAATGTAACCATCCATCATACATCCGACCTTCAAATTTGGAACGTGGCAACTATGGAGAGATTTAATATGCCAAAATTTCATCACAAAATAATGTCGCATCGACGATGATCATATACAAGTGTCATGTGTTTGACGCAAAAGACTACCATGTGTAATTTTCTGGGAAAGTTTCATCATCCAAGTGTTTGACAATCATGTGACGTAATGGCATGGAAATCTTGTCATAACGTCGACTCGCATGCCATCAAAATTGTGACATTATAGAGAGCAGACATTGTCGAAGCAATGATGATAGCGATGGCACAGTTTGTCAAAGTGGAATCGCTATGGAGGGAAAATTCCATCGGTGTTGCAACTCTATGGCGATAAATATCGTTGGAGTTGCGATAGAGGATGGGAACAATTTGTCACATCATCAAATCACTTGGGGCATTAACAGTTGGAGAAGCAACTAGTGGGGAAATGGCCATTGGAGTTGTGACCAGGAACATGTGCATCGGCATTTCGATGGGTGGAGAATAAAGTGAAAAAAAAAATCAAATTTATCATGTAGAATGAAATCCATGCTTATGATGTATTGGACACAAGGAGCAGGTAGATGTGTTAGAATAAGAAGTTGAAAAAGTTGAGCCATATGTAGATGGAAATGTTCTCGATATCTGATGATAAAAATGAATAGGATTAGGGTCTCTACTATAATTTCATAAAACCCTAATTCAAGCTTGTTAAATCCTCCACATCTACAAATGCACACTCACACTGAAGAAATAAATGTTTTGTTTTTAAATTGTAATTTCTCCCTTGTACAAAATGCATGCCAAGCTTGACAAAAATGCACGCCCAACTATTAACACACATGCAATTTGAGTGATTCAAGTTTTCGAGTGTGTATAATTTTACACATTTCTACATATTTAGATTTTCATTTAAAAACATAAACGTGGTTGTTGTGTACAAGAGGGAATTCTACCTTGTAAACTAATAGTCCAAAACAATAGAAAGTGACCTAATGGAAAATCATGTGCATGCTTCTTTATATATCCAAATTTAGTGACCCAAGTTCTTAGGTGAATTTAATAACATTCTAAATCTATATATAATCCAAAGTGTATTTTCAAATGAGTAAGGACTTCTACCTTGAACCAAGATTCAAGACTTTTTGTAAAATGAAGGGTAAAACCATCTTATTGTAAGATGCACACCTAAGACTCATATGACCTCCAATTTTAGTGGTTCAAGTTGTGCAATTTGTATTTTATAATTTCACATATGTTCATACCTTAAGTTATGCATTTCAAAACCAAAAACCCTTTGTTGTGCATAAAGGCTAAAAAATGTCTTGTAAATGCAAAAAAATGCATTAAAATGAATGAAACCATGGCATGGAAAAAAATGCATGCCCTAAGAAGAAAAATCCATGTATGGTATTGACAATTTATGAGTCATATGACTGTGGATATGTTGTAAACCATAAAGAATGTATACTAGGGTGATTTATTCCCATAATTTAATGAAGGGTTGAAATATATATTGGTTTGGGATTACATGCATCAATAAATATGTATTGTTACATTTATAACTATGAATTTCTTTAAAAGTTACTTGAAGTTATTATCAAAGCATAACTAAGAAAAACATGACATCATAGAGCCTATATATCTACATCTATATAATCAAATGTACATTGTGATAATGAAATAAAAAATTGTTCAACTTATTGTGCTTGAAAAATATTCTTGGCTCCAAGATTCCAAATAATCTTATACATCGACAGGCATTAGCAAGGAAAAACTCCGTAGTCGATAGAGGTTAAAAACAAATTTCTATTCTTATATTGAATACGCATAATTTATCATCAAAGGAAACTACCAGGAAATGGCACTAGCAGTATTGTTATAGCAATATTTGCCTCACCATTGCTATCTTGCACAGAGGGCCTTTCTCCATTTCCCTATGCAGACTTGTCATCCCTTTTTGATGAATCCAGACCTAAAAATACACATTTTTCCACATATATGCGCCCTATTTGCTATACAACATGTGTATATGAAGGATGCTCCACTACAACCCATGTACATCGAGATTTGTGCCAGAAAATACAAAAATGGAGTCGGGTTTTCATGTCATGATAGGATATCTCTGATCCTTGGCCTTCCACATATTGGAAATGTTCTGACTCAGCCCTTCAGTTTCATTTTGAAGACTATAAAAGCACATTTCCGAGCTATAGAAAAGGGAAGAAAGAATTCAACTTGGAGAGAAAAGTTACTCTGGAGAAATTACTTCATATTGAGTCTGTATCCCTTTGTCTCTCAAGTATGAACACAATGTTCAACCCCCAAGCTCTTTCCCTATTGTTGAGAGAACCTCATTGTCTCTCTCCTATGATCTTGCCTTTGGTGGAGGATTGAAGTGGTGGAGGCCCAGTTGGAAGGAACTTGGTTTCTTGGTTTTGAACCGTGCTGACACATAAGTCTGTAATGTTGTCACTTCTGCTGATCAATTATTAATAGAAATACTCCTTTCCTGTCCTATTGGTATCGTGAAAATATATGATTATTATCCATGGGCATGTTTGTAATGTTTATTAATGGATTATGTTATCTAATGTGCTAACCTCTTTATATTATCACAATGTACTTGCTCTGATTGTTTGTTGAGAACTTGTTGCAGGTATAAAGATTTGGGTCGAAGTGCTCAATGGTGGAACATCATCGAACGTCGGATCGAGGGAGGCCTCTTTCTTATCTTGCACATTAGTTTATATAGCATATAATGGAATTGAGTTGATTTCTACAGTCATACCTGTCTGTTGTGGTTTACCCTTGGCCATAGAGAGTTTTTCCCTCATAACAAAATTGGCGACTCCACTGGGGAGAGATCTTCCTTCTAAGGGTTGAAGTACTTTTTCTTCTTGCATTTCTCTTTTTCCTTTGTGTTTCTTGTCGTATCACTGCTTGACATATTTTGTTCACTCTGGGTATGAGTTTTCATCCTTTTTTCCCTTTCCTGGCCCTGTTTTAAAGCCTGTATGCTCCTTTTGCCTTGACAGTCGTGTATACACGCGAGTTGTCTCACTGCAAGCTGCGTATATATGCACTTTTCTCCTGAACAGTCACGTATACCACTTTCCCTTTCTTGTTTTCTTGGTTTAGTGACTGTTCGGTGGGATTTGATGTTTGCTGAGCCTTCTTAGGTCTCTGTAGTGCCCGTTGAGTTTCTCTGGGTTGACAAGAAACCTGTTTGGAGTTGAATTTTTGGGCTTTTTCATTTTTGGTTTGTCCTTGAACCCTGGGTTGTTTGCTTAGCTGCATGGTATTTTGCTTGAGTTATTTTTCTTATACACAGTAGAATTTATATATCAGGTTGCTTTTCAGTCCATGCATTTTGTCTTTAATATATTGAAAATACAAAAAAATAAGCATTTTGCATGGGTTGGCATTTTTGTCTTTGAACCTTTATCATTAGCTTAGTGAATTTAGCGAAAGATTGCATTTTACTTCTAAATTATAGAGTTGAAATTGAAAATTGCACTGTTTTTATTAGCATATCATTCATTGAAAAAGTTAAAGATAGAATTTGCATTATATTCATATTTATTTTCTTGAAGAGTCATAACATCATGTGTTTCACTTCCATACCCTTTTGAGTAATCATGACCAATAAAATTTACACTTTAAACTAAAATTGATTTGTCACGATTTTATTTTTAGGGTGCACAAACTAGTCTAGGATTTAGTGCCTTGGAATAGGATTTTGTGAGTAAACTTCTCCAAGGCAATTAAATCAACATATGTGTCTGAGACAGGGATTTGAGAAGTCCATTGTATAATTGGTAAGATCAGGAGGCTTCGCTCACACTAGAGTTAATCACAAGGTCACATGAAGTTAGTTGAAGGGATAACCCCTGGATACTCACCTAGCGTCATAGATATTTCTGTGGATTTATTCATATTTGGGGATCTTGCTAGTACCCATACCTCTGTGAGAGGCGGTGGTTTCAAGGTTTCGAGCTTTGCTACCCTACCCATACGGTGATCCGGAATTACAACTACTCGCATGTACAATGGTTTATTAGTTCCTTGACTTAGGTATCTCATAGGTTACTTGCAGGGGTTATTTTGCTTGTACCCTGGGTCAGATAGGGGTCGGACAACACACAACCTTTATGGAGGATTAACTCTCTGGGGGGATCTGAACTACTAGTTGTTAAGCCCACGAGGGCCCCTATAACAGATTATGTTACCTCCAAACTTTAGCGGGGAGTTTTAGGTCCCTCTTGGATGAGACATACCTTCTTTAGCGAGGGAGGCCACTCAACCACTTTAGCCTATTTGCATGCATATTGCTCGTTTGAATTTTTGGTATGCTCTTTGACTACTAGTTGGCCTGAGGATATTTTTATTTTATTGATTCATAATTCGTCGTGGAGTCAGACTAGCATCCCCACTGATCTCGTTACCACCGGATTTCGGGTTCTTGCCTTCTAAAAGGCGTAGAGTTTTTATAAGTGGTACACACACAACCATCTTTCATACTTGTGGTTCCACAAGGATGAGTACTGAGTCTAGTTTCATAACACTGGGAGTTCTTTGAATCCCATACCAATTGTAGTTAATGGCACCCCTTCGAATCCTGCAGCCGCTACAGTTGCAGTGTCGGAAGCTTATATCAGTACTATGGATTGGCTTGTCGTTAATGCTTCCTATCTTGCGTAGAACCCTTTTGGGGGTCTTCGTCATTTGCCAGGTTACAATGTTCAGTCCATCCCTATGGCTTCTAGTCCATTTTCTTATGGTATGCCTAACTTCACTTCGCAGTTTTCAATTGCCATCCCAGCTGCTGGCCCTAATGCTAGTCTTGGACTTGGGGGCACTACACCTCCTTACACTCCTTTTCCGTTTGGCGGTTCTCATATCCCTCAAACAAATCCTAATATAGGAAGTTTCCTTGCTTTTAACCCCATTTCTAATCCTTTGACAACTGGATGGAACAACCCAAATAGTGGAAAGGTTCCACCCTATATCCCTACCTCCTTGGTGTCGATTCTGACCAATAATTTTGGCATGACAAATCCACTTCAATCCTCCGAGTTCCCACCTAGAGGAGGTTAGTCTTACACTTTGGGAAACCCCCAACCAAGATCCAATCTGGCTGGGGTAAATTTTCACAATCCTTATCAGAACATTCCTGCTAGAATGATGCCCAACCCACCTTATACGAATCAGCCCTGAGGAGGGCCTTATAATTTCAGATAGGGCTTTGGTTCTTACCAGAATCCTAGGTGGAATGCAGTTCTCAACACACAATATTTCGCGGGAGGATGGGGCCAGATGTCGCAACCCTGTCTCCCTTTTCTCGCCACGCTCAATCTGCCAAACTTTTCTAAGTTAATGAACGACCCGGTGAGTCATGATCCCACATGGCCTCTTGTCCCCACCAAACTTCCTTCAGACATTCCAAATTTTGAGGGTAAGAATGGAGAGGACCCTGGTGAACACGTCACTACCTTTCACCTTTGGTGCTCATCAAATTCCTTGAACCATGATTCTATTAGATTACGATTGTTTCAACGCACTCTCATTGGGGTTGCTTCACAATGGTACATTGAGATACCTAGGGGGACATATGGGTCATTTAATCAGTTGGTGATGGTCTTTCTCAACCACTTTCAATTGCCCATTCATTATGATGTTGGTCTCAAACTTTTGTCGACTTTACGCCAGGACACCGCCACTCACATCTTGGATCATATCCAGGAGTGGTGTAGATGGAGGTGGTTGATTAAGACTCCTATACCCCTGGCCTTTCTCCTAGAATGGTTCCTAAAGTCTTTTCACCCTCCTATCTCGAAGGATGTTGCTACTTCTGGGGTCTCCAATGAGGAAGAAGATATCTTTAGAGCCCAACAGTTAGATTTATTATATGCTCAATTTGGGATGTTATATCACCTTCTTCCAGAAGCACCACGGTCAAATTACGATCCTAGGAAAAAACCCAGACCTCATGCCAATGGCATTGTAGGGTACGCCAATGTAAATTCCATAGACTCGGCAACGAAGTTTGTCGGAGGATCAGCTTTGTTTGCATCGTCCAAACCCACCCAGTCGGTGGATGTACATTCTGTGCAATCATAGAAAAACCCAAATGGTGACCAACAACCAGATGGGAATGAAAGGAAAGGTCGAAACAATCACAAGGGTGGGAAAAATGGTAACAAACCCAAGGACAAAGATATTAATGGGAAGAAGAATGATAATGTTGGAGAGGGAAACAAAGAGAAACGTAAGGTGAAGTTTTCTTGTAAACTTTGTACCGATGACCACCTTACACATTTATGCCCCAAACTCACTGAGGTTGCACGGATTTTAAATCTACCATCCACTCTGTTGACAAATCCATTCCCACACAACCAGCACTTAGCCTCGAGCTCTTAGAATGCCAGAAATGCGCTCGGTGGAAGTCAAAACCCATCGTCGCAAGATGGCAACCGTGTTTGTATCAATATGGTCGACACGAAAATTGATATAGCCACCCTCTCTCAAGATTATAGCTCTTCAAAAGCTAGTACCAGTCTAGAAGCTCCTCCTCCCCCTCCGAAGACAAACTTACATATTGATAAACCAGAGCCACCGCCTCATATTCCTAAAGGAGTACTCAAGCACTCTACTCACAACCCTAATGCTAGAGTCGCCCAGAAATACTCTATCATTGAGGATCTGGGCCAAACCCCTTGTGCGGTGTCAGATTTGGAGGTACTCCAGACATGTCCATGACAGAGGAATGCCTTACTCTCTACCTTAGGAGCTCTAGAACCTAGTGGCTCGAAAGATATCAAGTTTGATGTCATGGATGTGAAGCCTCGCTTACCCTACTATGTGGCTTTCCAAATCCACATGGAGTATTCCAAGTATACTATCAAACGAGTGATTATTGATGAAGGTGTTGCCACTTGCGTGATGTCCCTGGTCTGTTGGAAGTCTCTTGGTTCTCTAACCCTTTCCAAGTCATCGAACAAGTTGACTGCATTTGACAGTCATTCCTTCCACCCTCACGATATTGTCCCTGCTTTTTTGGTCCAGTTAGGTGGGAAGACGGTAGAAGTGGAGGTAGAGGTAGTTGATGTGCCTATTGATTATAACCTATTACTAGGTCGCAATTGGACCTATGCTATGGTCACTGTCGTATCGTCCATCTTTCATACACTTTGTTTTCCTCATCAAGGGGAGATAGTGACTGTCGACTAGTTTCCCTTTGCGTACTCTAGTCCTAATGCATATGTCAGACCGTCGATCCCCGTGATCGACAATTCTCAGCCGACAACTGAGAATATCGGTGTCAGAATGTATTCTTCCCTTATGGGTACTTTCTACTTCTCGGCACCTAATCACCACGTTTATGCCATGTCTAGCAGGCCTGCTTCGACAAAGAGGTCCATTCCTTTCTGCAGTTCTTATTTCGGTGATCCATGGACCCTACCTTCCATGAATTCGTCGTGTGAAGGTCAGTCGCATGTTGGTATGGCCATGCCACTATCAGCAGCATAGATTGTGTATCAAGTTGTTCTTGACTCTTCCGCCGATCTCGATCCTTTTACCTCACCAACAGACGAGGAGGATCCTGTTCTTAGGCCTGTATGGGCCACCTTGTTGTCTTGTTCACATGATTTCCTAGATGAGACTTTTCCTTTGAATGAAGCCATCCTCGAAGACATGAATGGTTCCGAGAGACCTTGGGATGATATGCATCATCGATCATATTTCCTCCCGAGTCTTGAAAGAATCGAGCAAGATGACTTTCGGTCTACCTTGAGTGAGATAGTCGGTCAGGCCGTAGTTCCACTTGATATGAACGCCATTTATGCCGAAGGAAATATGGTGATTATTTCTCCTACTGTCTCGATCAATATCTCTCGTACCCCTGGCAGGAATGAGAACATAAATATAGGTGCGGATTGTTCGCTAGAAGAAATGCTGATCTACACTGAACTCTTCAAATAATTTCAAGATGTATTCGCTTGGTCATACGAAGAGATGCCAGGGATTGACCCTCATATTGTCTAACATGAGATTAGAACTTACCCAGATGCTAAACCTATTCGACAATGTCTTAGAGTTGTAAATCCCAGGAAGGCCCCTGCTATTAAGGCAGCGATGGAGAAGCTACTTAATGTTGGCTTCATCTACCCAGTTCCTTTGACTGAATGGGTATCCAACCCCATTCCTGTGAATAAAAATCAAGGAACCATCCACGTGTGCATGGATTTTTGTGACCTGAACAAGGCTTGTCCTAAAGACAACTTCCCCACGCCTTTCATTGATCAGATTCTCGATGAGTGTGTGGGAAGCAAGATATTTTATTTTATGGATGGATTTTCAGGATATAACCAAATCCAGATCAAACCCAAGGACCAACACAAGACGACATTTATATGTCCTTAGGGTACTTTTGCATACCATAAAATGCCTTTTGGCCTTAAAAATGCCAGAGCGACCTTCCAACGTGCCATGAATTTCACTTTTCACGATCTTAAGCACATAGTCGAAGCCTACCTTGATGATTTTGCTGCTCACTCTCGCAAGAGAGTGGATCATGTTACACACCTTCGGCTTGTTTTTGAGAGATGTCATTACTATAGAATCGAGTTAAACCCTCACAAATGCATCTTTTGCATTAAGTCTAGTCGTATTTTAGGGTTTTTAGTTTCTGAGACTGAAATCATGGTAGATCCTCTTAAAGTTGAGGCAATACTTCAATTCCCCCCCCGTGCATGATTAGAAAACTTCAAGGTTTACAGGGGAAAGCTAACTTTCTATGCCAGTTTATAGTGAATTATGCCAATATCACTAAGGGTTTCATGCACCTTTTGAAGAAGGACACCCCTTTTATCTGGGATGATATTAGGGTCCTAACCCGCACATAGGTAGAAAAATATATTCGGATGTAATAAAGGTCAATATTAATAAGGCCTTTCAATAAAATAGAATAAGGTGGATGTAAGAAGACCTAATAGAAGCTTCCGATTATAGAAGGATATTCCTCTAGATGCTTCTTTTAATAGACATATTTAGTATGAATAGGAGTAGAGGGTATGAGAACCCTAGCTTGGATAATATTGTAATAGAGCGTTGCTCAACTGGAGGTTGCCCCCTCGAAGAGGCCTGTGAACATTGCTTTCAGAATCAAAGTGTTATTTATATTGTTGTTCTTATATCATTTCAGTGCTATTATGGTGATTGTTCCGGTTATATTGTTGTCATTCCGCCATTTCTAGCATTTTATTTCTATTCTGCATACTTTTTATATTTGGTATATTACAAGTGGTATTAGAGCACTTTCCTCGGCAGAAAGTGTGGGTTAATTTTTTTTACAGGGTAGAGATGTATTCCAGCGTCTTTAAGCCACATAGATCTGTCGTTACGTGCATAAACCCACGATTGAGGGATTCATACATGCAGGAAATACAAGTGGTTTTTAAGCGCACATCTGTTGGCCACCCTTGTAACCCTTGTTGGTACCCCTTCGAGTGGTAGTGCATCAGACAACACCTGTGTACGAATCAACCTAGATTACCTGAAGCCCTCTTTAGATAAACCGATCAGCCGCCTGACTGCTATAGTTTCATCGAGAACAACACTCGGGAAGATACTCTCTAGTACCTAGATAGTCGGGTAGTATGGGTAAGGGTACGGTCTATCCTTCTTAGTTATTTCCTTGAGATATTTGGCCGAGTACTACTGTTGGAACCCGAATATATATCAGAGAGTTATAGCATAGGGCAAACCCTTGTCTGTAGAACCCTTGAATACCCAACCCTTGGGGACATAAACATAAACAAACTAAAATAGACAAGAACAATTGTCGAGCAATTGTGTTCGGGTTGCCAAATCACTACACATTTCTTCCTGGTTAAGCATTTGAGCATTTCATCACTGCAGTATTCTTTAGACTGGAGTATAACTTCGCAGGTATTAAAAAAAAAAAATGAGTCTGGAAATTTTTTCACCATTATTTGAGACCTATTCCATTAGATTCATCTCTTTTCCCTTATCACATTCATCCATATCATTTTTCAGCAACATTTTTTACCCCGCCCGCCACTTTTCAGTTCCCCCATCCTCATGGCCCACACCCGTAGCCAAGACTTGGAAGCCGGCTTCAACACCTTGCAATCTGGTCTCATCGAGACCCAAAAAGAAGTTAAACAACTTAGTGCCAATATTGCAGCCATAAATACCACCATGCAGTCCTCAATGGAGGAAATTAAGCAAGACCTCACCACCCAACTTGAATCTATCTTTTCAGCACTCTGCACCAAACTGCATATCCCTACAGATAACCCTTCCTCTCCTCACCTCCACATACTGAAGGTGAACATTCCTCTCATTCCCATAACTTTCAGAACCACCACTTTCAACGTGACCTACGCCTTCCGCGGGTGGATGTGGCCAAATTTGATGGCTCAAACCCCACTGGTTGTGTAACCCAAATGGAACATTATTTCTCTTTATACGGCATTACAAATGACTTGGCCAAACTCCAGTATGGTGTTCTCCATCTAGATCAAGAATGTTGACAATGGAGAAAAACTTCTCGTCAAGGGTATATTGCTTGGACACACTTTGTGGTAGATCTTTATGAACGCTTTGACACTGACACCAACCATTTGGGTCGTTTGAAAAAGTTGAAACAATTAGGAACATTGGAAGACTTTATATCTTCCTTTGAGTACCTAGCTTTTAGAACAGAGGGCATGTCTGATGCCTTTTTCTGAGAGTGTTTTATCAACGGCCTCAAGGATGCGATTCGGGCCCATGTCCTCATGGCTCGACCTCAAAGTTGGGTGGAGGATACTAAAAGAGCTAAAGAAGCACAACAGGTTGTATCTTCTCAAAACCGAAAAACCCCCTTTATCCCTCGCCCTAAACCAGTAAATCCTACTACTCCCTCTGCTCCACTAAAAATCCAAAAATTGACCACGGCTAAAATGGATGAACACCAACTCAAAGGCCTTTGTTATAACTATGATGACAAATATTTCTCGAGCCACAAGTGTAAATAACAAAAGATTTTTATGGCCATCTCTGAGCATATTTCGGAAGATGATGTAGAAACTCCCCTTGTGTCTGAGTCACCTGAATCCACTAACATAACCCCTCCCTCAGACCCTCTCGAAGTAGAATCAGTCATTTCCCTCAATGCTCTCATTAGCTTCTCCTCTCCCCAAACCCTCATGCTAATCAGTTACATCAAGCATCAAAAGGTCATCATTATGGTTGATAGTAGCAGCACCCATAATTTTATTCATCGCCACATTGCCCAAGAAACTCATTGCTACATCCATGCCATCAATAATTTCCAAATCATGTTTGCCAATGGTGGTTCCATGAAATGTGGAGGGCGTTGTGAAAATGTGCATCTCCAAATTGGTGACTACCACTTGAAATCCCATATGTTTTCTATCGACATGGGAGGTTGTGACATTGTGTTGGGTGTAGACTGGCTAAGGACTTTGGGTCCCATTCTCATGGATTTTAAATACTTAACCATGCAGTTCGACCAGGAGGTCCACCAATATAAGTTCCAAGGCATCACCGCTGGTTCACCTGAGATCATTATTTCCCGTCGCATGGAAACACTGCTCAAAAAAGGTCATTCGGGTGTTATTTCCCAACTCCATGCCATACAAGCAACATAGACACCCTCGGTCCTGCAAGACCTCCAGGACATCCTTTCTAAACATCAATTGGTATTTTCCACTCCCCTAGGACTCCCTCCTTCCCGTGGTGTTCATGATCATTCCATTCCCCTTGTACCTGGAAGCCTTCCTCCCAATATCTGTCTGTATCATCACCCCTTTTCCCAAAAAAATGAAATTGAGAAAATGGTCCAGGACCTCCTTAATGCAGGCATTATCCACCCTAGTATGAGCCCCTACTCTTCTCCTGTGGTCATGATCCTGAAGAAAGAAGGTTCTTGGCGAATGTGTCCCGACTTCCGTGCCCTCAACAAACTTACCATCAAAGACAAATTCCTCATTCTTGTCATTGATGACCTCCTGGATGAATTGAGTGGCGCCCAATTCTTCACTAAACTTGATCTTCGTTCGGGCTACCACCAGATACGTATGAAAGAGGCAGGCATTCCCAAGACTTCCTTTAGAACTCATGAGGGCCACTATGATTTTTTGGTCATGCCCTTTGGCTTGTGTAATTCCCCCTCCACCTTCCAAAGCCTCATAAATCATGTCTTCTGTCCTTTTCTCCGCCATTTTGTCTTAGTTTTCTTTGATGATATCCTCATCTATAGCAAAAACTAGACATACCATCTTGCTCATGTGGATCGAGTTCTCCATCTACTCTCTCAGCACCAACTTTTCCTGAAATAGTCTAAATGTGCTTTTGGCGCCTCAGAAGTAGAATACTTGGGTCATCTGGTTGGAAAGGATGGTGTCAGGGTGGATCCTAAAAATATTGAAGCTATGCAAGATTGGCTTCAGCCAAAGACTCTTAATAGATTGTGTGGATTTCTGGGATTAACAGGGTATTATTGCAAGTTTGTTAAGAATTATGGGAAGATTGCAGCACCTCTCACTGCTCTCCTAAAAAATAACTCTTTCACTTGGACTCCAGCCACTGCTCAAGATTTTCAAATATTGAAGATGGCCATGTGCACCACTCGAGTCCTCACCCTTCTCGATTTCACAAAGACCTTTGTGTTGGAATGTGATGCCTCAGGGAAAGGAATTGGTGTTGTTCTTATGCAAGAGGGTCGACCTTTGGCCTTTACCAACAAGCAACTATCTGAAAGAAATCTGGGCAAATCCATCTATGAAAAATAAATGTTGGCTATTCTGCATGTCGTTGATCTGTGATGTGCTTATATATTGGGGCAACGTTTCCAAATTAAGACAGACCATCAAAGGCTCAATTATTTTCTGGAACAACGCATTTCCTCCCCAGAAAAAAAAAAATGGGTGACTAAGCTCTTTGGATATGATTATGAGATAATTTACAAGAAAGGCAAATACAATGTGGTTGCAGATGCACTTTCCCAAAAATATGAAGATGAAGGATCCCTTTTTTCTCTTTCATTCATTGTACCAGATTGGCTCCAAGCCCTTCGCCAGGAATGGCTACAAGATCCCAAAAGTTCACATCTAATCCAAAAATTGCAGTCCAATGCTCCAGCTTCCCCAGGGTACTCTTGGCTCCATGATGAACTTTGATACAAAGGTCATTTGTATTTAAGTAAACAATCAAAGCTTAAATCCAAGGTACTTTCTGAGATTCGTGCTACACCCACAGCAGGGCACTCCGGGTTCACCAAAACCTATGACAGGGTCAAACGTTCCCTTTTATGGGATGGAATGAAACATGACATTCATAATTTTGTCGCTGAATGTGATGTGTGTCAATGCAACAAGGGAGAAACATTCAAATCTCTAGGCACACTACAACCACTCCCGATTCCACCTGCTATTTGGAAGGATATCTCTATGGATTTTATTACCGACTTACCCAAATCGTGAAATAAATCAGTCATCATGGTGGTTGTTGATTGTCTTTCCAAGTATGCTCATTTCTGCGCCCTTCAACACCCGTTTACAACATCCACGGTCGTTCAAATTTTCATGGATCAGGTCTTCAATATTCATGGCATGCCACACTCTATTGTTTCTGATCGCGACCCAACTTTCACAAGCAATTTTTGGCAAGAACTGTTCAAGATACAAGGCACCGAATTGCATCTCATCACAAATTATCATCCCCAGACTAATGGCCAAACGAAAGTTTTCAACAAGTGTTTGGAAACATATTTGAGGTGTTTTGCCTCGAAAAAGAAAAATCAGTGGGCTCAATGGTTAACCCTAGTTGAATGGTGGTACAACACTTCATACCATACAGCTACATGCATGAGTCCTTTTGAAGCGGTATATGGACAGAAGCCACCTTCAATTCTCTCATACTTACCGGGTGCCTCGAAGGTCCAGGCGGTTGACCAAACACTTATAGCTCGAGAGGCTATTCTTTGTACCCTCAAAGAGAATTTGGTTATGGCACAAAATCACATGAAGCAACAAGAAGATCAAGGTCACTCTGAACATCAGTTTGCAGAAGGGGATCAGGTGTTTCTTCGACTGCAACCTTACAAACAAACTTCCCTCAAGGCCGAGCATTGTCAGAAGCTAGCGCCCAAATTGTATGGTCCTTATACCATTCTCAAGCATGTGGGACAAGTAGTCTATCAGTTAGCTTTGCCCAACCATTCGAAGCTACATCTTGTTTTTCATGTTTCATTCTTAAAGAAGGTGATTGGAGCTAAGTGCCAAATTCAAACCAACCTTCCCGAGTTAGCTGAAGAAGGATCCATTTGGCTACAGCCATAAGCCATTTTGGACTAGCGTGAGTGTTGCCTACGTCAAAGAACCATCAAGGAAGTGCTAGTCCAGTGGAAAGATACAACTCCAACAAATGCCACTTGGGAACCAACTACCATTTTGCAGTAATTTCCTCATCTCAAGCCTTGAGGAAAAGGTTGTTTTTAAGGGAGTGGACATGTTAGGGTCCTAACCTGCACATAGGTAGAACAATATATTCGGATGTAATAAAGGTCAATATTAATAAGGCCTTTCAATAAAATAGAATAAGGCGGATGTAAGAAGACCTAATAGAAGCTTCCGCTTCTAGAAGGATCTTTCTCTAGATGCTTCTTTTAATAGACATATTTAGTATAAATAGAAGTCAAGGTTATGAGAACCCTAGCTTGGATAATATTGTAATAGAGCGTTGCTCAACCGGAGGTTGTCCCCTCGAAGAGGCATGTGAACATTGCTTTCAGAATCAAAGTGTTATTTCTGTTGTTGTTCTTATATCATTTCAGTGCTATCGTGGTGATTGTTCTGGTTATATTGTTGTTATTTCTCCATTTCTAGCATTTTATTTCTATTCTGCAAACTTTTTATATCTGGTATATTACAGATGAGAAAGCCTAGGAGTCTTTTGACACTTTGAAGAAAGCCTTGGTATCGGCCCCTCTGCTGAAATCCCCTGATTACAATAGAGATTACTTGTATATTTCAGCGTTTGAAGAGACGATTGGTATGGTTCTAGTTCAGGAGGAGGATGAGCTCCATGAGCATGTCATCTACTATCTTAGTCAAAATTTAGTCGGTCCTGAGCTTAATTACTCTTACGTTGAAAAGATAGATTTGGCTGCCGTTCACACAGTCCAACGTTTACATCACTATATATTTCTTTGCAAGACTACTATGGGTTCTAATGTCAATCTGTTTCAATACATCCTTACCAAGCGTATCATAAGGGGGAAATACAATAAATGTATTGTCATCTTACAAGAGTTTGATCTCGACTTTTCTTCTGCCAAGTCCAAGAAATTGCTAGTTTTTGCAGAGTTAATATCTGATTTTCCACGATTAGACGAGGATGCTATCCATGTTGATTTGTTTGTGGACGAACACATTTTCTTTGTCTCGTTGTCTGACCCCTGGTATGGAAACATTATTTTATATCTTCAAACCTTGACGTTCTCTCAGCATCTCTCGCGAGATGATCGACGACGTGTTAGATACCAAGCCAAAAAGTATACCATCATTGGCGATACTTTGTATCGCCGAGGAATAGATAATATCTTGCATCGTTTCTTAACTCACGAGGAAGTCGAGTCAGTCATAAACAATTGACACAAAGGGGCTTGTTGTGGTCACCTATCTGAGCTTGCGACAACCCAAAAAATCCTGCGAGCCGGTTATTTCTGGCCTACTATATTTAAATATTATATCGATGAGGTTAAGAAGTGTCACCCCTACCAGGTGTTCACTCAGAAAATGCACTCGCACCCAACCCCTCTTCACCCAGTCATTATCGTTGGTCCCTTCACCAAGTGGGGGGTAGATTTCGTCAATTGCAACCCAACTTAGGCTGGGGGGAATCAACACATTATCGTGGTCATCGAATACTTTACTAAGTGATACGAGGCCATGCCTACCATAAAATCTGATGGGAAGACTACAACCTTCTTCATGTTCAACCAAATTATCGCCCAGTTCAGTATCTCGAGTGAGATTGTCACTGATCATGGCAGTCACTTTCAGAATGAAATGATGGTAGAAATAACATCTAAGATGGGGTTTACACATGGTCATTCATCTCCTTACTACCCCCAGTAAAATGGGCAAGTAAAGGCCTTCAACAAGTCTCTCAAGACCATTTTGCAAAAAACTGTCAGTTGGAGTAATTCCAATTGGCACATCATGCTATATCCCGCGTTTTGGGCATATCGAACCTCGGTTAAGACTGCCACCGATTTTTCCCCTTTTCAGTTAGTGCACGATGTGGAGTCGATCTTTCCCATTGAATGTAGAATCCCTTCTCTCAAGTTGGTAGTCGACCTCCTACCTGACACTTCATATTTAGAGTGACTCCTTGTGCACCTAGAGAGTCTTGACGAGCAGCGTCAGGACGCTTTTACGACTATTAAGGAAAACATAAAACATGTAAAGGTTCAGTACGACAAGTATGTTTGTCCCCAGTTGTATGTTGAGGGTGACTTGGTCCAATTGTATGACCAAGACAAAGAACCACTAGGGGCAGGCAAGTTTAAACCCATGTGGCATGGTCCTTACATTGTGCGACGTGTTCTAGAAAAAGGAGCCTACGAGTTAGAAGATTATGAAGGGAATAAATTGGTTGAGCCCAGAAATGGGCTCTACTTGAAAAGGTACTATGCTTGAGCCCTAGGCTTGGGTGGAAGTCTTTGTATACTAATGTAAATTTAGTGTATATACATCTCTTTTCCCCTTTTCTTTTGTCTTTGGCTTTATTATTGAGTTTTCCCTTTGTTGCCAGATGTCAACGGAGTCTGTGGTCTACCTAGGATTCGCAGACGGAGCCAATCATCATACACAGAACTTATCTTCCTTCACTTGGGTGGGTTACGCACCTGAGGGTCTGCTAGTGTCTTCAGGTGACGTATGCCTAGGTCCATCCATGAATAATGTGGCCGAATATAGCGCCATCATAGAACTTTTGCACAATGCTATCTCGCATGGTGTTCGCTCTTTAGAAGTTCACCTGGATTCCTAGTTAGTAGTATGTCAGTTGAACAACCATTATTGCGTGCGTGCTCCTACTTTACTCCACTGATTCCTATGGGTATGTCTTTTAGAACAACAATTTGATTTTATTACATATTATCACATTCCTAGGAGTTCGAATCGTTTATCTAATGCCTACACTAATTATGTTTTAGATTGGAATTTGTCCCATTAATAAATCAAAGAAAACCATTAAATAAATGTACACATTGTAAGATATAAGTAAGGCCGAAGATCCCTTTTTATATATTTCAAAATATGGTGTCTATATTACAAAATTGGGGCTAAAACCCTCAATACACATATACATCTGGTATACATATCCCATGACATCTACGCCTGTGGCACCGGATGTGTGTCATGGTAGAAAACCATGGCATTTGCAAGACACTAGAAGAGTCGTACCCATGCTCTAGGTACACCAACCACTTGTTGCATGGCTTAAGGTAGATCCTCTACCTAAACCATAGGAATCCTTTGTGTCAAATGAGACAGGTTTCCCTACACATTTTGTAGGACTCTCTTTTCTTCTCCTACCGCCGCCTCATCTCCCCGGTTCCTCCATCTATGTCGAAGGAATCCATATGGTTGTTGCAGACCCATGTATGCAATTACACAAGTGTCTAGTTAATATTTAAGCACCATCCAAAAAATATATATTTTTGTTCTTTAAATACAAAAATACAAAAAAAATGAAATATTTAAAAACTTGTTACCTTTATCACCGTAGGAGGCCCCTGGTGGAAGTGGCATATCTAGATCTCCTCTGAAATCGATCCTCGCATAGGGATAGTCATCCAGAGAAATGACTTGCCTCTGCCACCAAAAGAAAAGATCATCATTGTAGGGTGTTGATACCCTACCTCCCCCCTGTCGTCTCATGACCTCGATCCACCACGCCATGGATGAATTGCGTGGTTCTCTAGGAAGGATATCCACTCTAGGTCCCAGAATTGAAACCCGCTCGAAAAAGAAGCTGTAAATAATAGAGGCAAACCCAAAGTTTCTCTTACTCCCTTGTTTGCACTCTGTCAGCTGAAATTTCATATTGGTCACCAGTGAGGTACACCAGTCATAGACAATGGGTCTAGCACACTCTACTGCGTAAAACATAAGTGGTCTCAATGCTTGATTCAACGAGGACGAACATATGATCCTGGTAAGTACAAACACAATGATCTTCAAACTGAGGTTACTTATTTCCCAGATGGGGACTTGGCTTCCCACCTTGGGAGTCCCTGCTACACAGTGGGCATTGATATACTCCTCGATCTTCATCCCACTCCCTACTCCACGTGACTTGAGGTTTACAACCTCCCCTCAGTGTGATAGACCAATCAAGAAGTATATGTCCTCTACTTTGATCCTCAATGGTTTTCCATCAAGGATAAAGCTTTCGCTATTAGGGTCCTAGTAAGCCACCAACATCTCCAACAACCTCACTTGGGCCCTCATTCTTTTGAGAGCCCAAAATTTGTACAAGACACATATTTTTAGAGCTGCTTGAGCCACCAGATATACATCCACAGATGCATCTACCTCCTCATGCTCTCACTCTCTCCATTTTAGGACCATCCTGCAAAAAACAAATCAAGTTTTGAGTTAGAACCCCTCTTTTTGGCCATTTGTGTACCTATACGCAGCTTTCTTTACACACAATCGTGTGTAGGGATTAATACACACTCCATGTGGTTCACACAGGAGCTTATACCTATTCATACACACGACCTAAATGAAGGCAACCCGCGTATACCAAAAATCCTAATTTATTCCCTCAAAAACTAAAGAAATGTAACCTAAATAAAAAATGTAAACCACTAAATTTGAAGAGGATGAGATGAAGAGTGACCTGATCTAGACGGTTTGTGATTTCGTTTCCTGATGCTCCCGTAATCGCCATTTGAACCTTCAAGGTATTTTGGTCCAAATTGCACTATTTGGGTAAAAATAAAAATGATACAGTAATTTTTTATTTTATTACTATTTATAAGCTATTTTTACCCACTTTATATAGTTTCATGCTATTTTTTCACCTAATGGACTAATTCATGAGTGGTTTTGAGTTGGCTTTTGTATTTTTGACTCAATTTTCTTGCAGATTTCAACGTCATGATTGGTTGTTCGTCACCTGGGGAAGGTATTTTCATAACCTAACATATAGGATAGGTATCCACTCCATCGTGCATTTTTGCATTATCCTTTGACTACTTCTTTTTATGCCTTAGGTACAAACCCATTTGTTGTGAAACATAACCTCCTGTCTTCTATGAATAATATCTCTAATAAATGGTAGAGACTTACCAAACATGGGCGCCCTAGTTAGATCGTCTTTGTCATTCGGTGCCCATGTCGAGTTTTTCCTTAGTACCGGGAGTCCATTATAATTCGATACATGACTTTATGATGAGCCTCATTTCTCATTCATGCACATGCGGCCTTATTCCCCATGGACTCCCAAAAACGAGTCTTAGTTAAGCTATTTTATGACTCGTCTAAAAAACCGAAAAGATTGCCGAGCGATTTACCCCTTTCACACTCGTTAAATTGGATTTGAAAGATCATGAGTCTTAGTTAATCTCTTTTCCGACTCATTATCAAAAATAGAAAAGATTGTTGAGTGAGCTTGTCTTTTTCACACTCGTAAATTGGATTTGAAAAGATGTCTATTTGGCACAAGTTTACCCCTTTTTCACACCAAGTAGACTAAAAGACATAAAAAAGGATATTTTTTTACGTTAAGTTGTGATTACATCTCATGCCCTTGCTTGCAGTATTGAGCCTTTATTCGGTTCTTGCTTTGCAATATAAACCGTTTCCTAAGAAGTTTTTGCATCCTCAACCAAGCAGAGCCTTGTTTATATCCTTCGCAATTTGGCACCCTATACCCTGGAGGGAACATTACCCCGAGTGTCCATCTCCCGCATGCATTCCTTTCATTGAGCATAGGTACGTTCCACTGCTAGAACTAGTTTTGCTTACTTGAGACACTTGTTTCCTCCTCTGTATCATAAAATAAATTTGTTATGTAAAAATAAAAAAGACGAGTGAGAAGGGTGTACTATATTATAATCAACAACAATCGTGTCGCCTTTGAACAGAGCACAAAATTATTAATTCCTTGTGTCATCATAATTTTGGGTTTAGCATGGCCTTAGGAAGCTGATCCTGTTACAGAGTTTTCTCTACCGAATGGTTACTCTTCCAGTCCCTATAGAGAACGTTATTGATGTCTCTTGCATATAATAGTAACATCATTGAGTCTATGATGTCGAAGTCCACCATATGTCTCATGCTCTTATTCAAAGGAAGTCTATCAACCTGTGTCGGCCACTCCTCAGAAATCTTGACTTTGCATGTTGGCCATACCCTCATTTTGTCTCAAAATCACATGATATTATGGTCTTGTCATGTACCCTGGCCCTACTTTCATCATTGGTAGGACACCTTGAACCCAACAATCGACATTTCATCATTGGTCGTTGACTGGGTGGTTTCCCTTATGTTCGACGACAAGACATCTATTCACACTTTGGGATTCATGCAGTTTCTTGGATGCCATTAGCCTTATTGGTGGTTTCCTCACCTTTGTCAACATATTTCATCATTGGTTGTTATTCAGAGGGTATTTTTCGTATACCGCTTGCATTTGGTGCACGCGAAAGACGCACAGGGCCGTTGGTTCATGAACATGTTCTTCGTCCGATATCCACTAATTCATGAAGCTCCTACTTTGTTCCTCATGCTGACTGATGAGAAATGCCTTAGTGATCTTCTTTTAGCGGGTCTCTTTCCATCGAATTCAACTCATTTATTCTAGATATGGGACCTAGAGTTTTATGAGTACCTTGAGGCTTGCAGTCATTAGTGGCAGGTTCTCTCGCCATTGACATATGACAATACGTCAATGTCTCTTGATCAATGGATTTCTCAAGTGTTTGACACCAACTCCTTTATTCACACTTGTAGGAATGTACTCGGTGCCTTGATATTTACTTTCCTTATTGGTAGGTTGTCTCACATTTGTTAACGATATACCTTAATGACCAGTAATCAAACGATGTCTCATTGTGTTCGACCTCAACTCCTTTATTCACATGATGTAGACTTTCACCCTTGGAGGATAGTGTAGAAGACTTGAAGACATAACTATGTGGTCATAGCTTTCCTGAGATGTTGCATCCCTTTCATTGGACCAACACCTATTTGACTTCAGTGATCATGGGAGATCAGATTGTACTCCATGGTATACAGATATCTTCAGATTAATTTTGAGGCTGGTTTCACTGGGCCTTGTTCGTGAATACAGAAACTTTTGGCATATAACCGCATTTGTATTTTCCTATTCATGACCACATACACTTATTTGGTATATTTTCCACATGGATCTGCATTGTATTCTTGAAATCCATGTATGCAAAGTCAGTACAGAATGTAATGAGCAATCGAGTTCATCCAACTGGTTCTCTACCACTCCACTCTCGGGTTATTTATAATGTATTTCTGCCATGGCAGATACTCCTCTGATCTCACACATTATGGGGCATCTGTTATAGCAAGATTTTCCTCAGCATTGCTATCTTGCACAAAGGGACTTTTTCCATTTCCTTATGCAGACTTGTCATCCCATTTTGATGAATCCTGAGCTAAAAATACATATTTTTCCACATATACGCACCATATCTACTATACAACATGCGTATACAAAGGATTCTCCACTAAAACCCACGTACATCGGGATTTGTGCCAGAAAATATAAAAATGGAGTCAGGTTTCCATGTCACGATAGGAGATCTCTGATCCTTGGCCTTCCACATAATGGAAAATTTTCGACTTGGCCCTTCAGTTGCATTTTGAATACTATAAAAGGACAATTCCGAGCTATGGAAAAGGGAAGAAAACATTCATCTTTTAGAGCAAAGTTACTCTGGAGAAATTACTTCATATTGAGTCTGCATCCCTTTTTCCCTCAAGTCTGAACACAGTGTTCATCCCCCAAGCTCTTTCCCTATTATCGAGAGAACCTCATTTTCTCTCTCCTATGATCTTTCCTTTGGTGGAGGATTGAAGTGGTGGAGGCCCAGTTGGAAGGAACTTGGTTTCTTTGTTTCAAACCGTGTCGACACGGAAGTTTGTAATGTTGTCATTTTTGCTGATCAATTATTAATAGAAATACTCCTTTCCCGTCCTATTGGTATCGTGAAAATATATGACTATTATGCATGGGAATGTTTGTAATGTTTATTAATGGATTATGTTATCTAATGTGCTAACCCTTTTATATTATCACTATGTACGTGCTCTTCTTGTTTGTTGAGAACTTGTTGCAGGTATAAAGCTTTGGGTCGAAGTGGTCAACAGTGGAACATCATCGAATGCCTGATCGAGGTAAGCCTATATCTTATCTTGCACATTAGTTTATATAGAATACAATGGAATTGTATTGATTTATGTAGTCATACCTGTCTGTTGTGGTTTACCCTTGGCCATAGATTTTTTTTCCCTCGTAACAAGTATCAACATGAATCTTTGGCAATTGTGCACACACGCTAACAAAAATGGAAAAATGAGTACTAACTACTTGCGTCCATGAGCTCGATGAGGCAGGAGAATGTAAAAACACATCACACATAGGCTAGTTATTAGCTTCATTTCCATTTCAAAGAACAACATAAATCATCATAAAAAAATGTTATATGACTGAATAATAATTAAATAAATGAACTGACATATCAACGTATATGAGGCTCTAGAAATACTGAATTGGAATACCTAAATGAGAATCTCTTGGTTTCAAGAATAATGTATTCTCTATTGAACATGGTCAACCACATGAAGGTGGAAGCTCATTTGGACCCTCCCCTCCACCCCTCACATCACTGCCAATTCCCCATACCCAATCTATCTACTAGAAAATAATTGAAATTTCACATGAATGTAAAAATGGAAAATATTATTCTAGAAATTTATGAATCTCTATCTTATGTTGATCCTATATTACATTCCTTCAACCCTCTATTGTTGAGAAGAAAGTTGAATTGGGGTTTCTCTACTCATCATATTATTTTTCTTCTAGATCCTCTATATTGGCCTGTCTTCCCTAACTTAATAGCCATGCCACCTGCAAATACCACAATTACTTGATAAGTCATAATAAATTTAAAATGAACTACAAAGAGTGATTTATTTCCAAATGCATTCATATATTGGGGATTAACCAATTACTAGAGCTTTAATGTGATTTGGAGTTAAAATATGATATCCTAAGATTTCTTGTGGGAGTATTCTCCCAGGTGCCTAGAGGGTTAGCACTTTCTTTCATAAATTTAACTAATGTGGAACTCTGACTCAATGGAATGGGCATGCAGTCCACATCAATAATAGGGGAACTTTCTTATGGTCAATCATCATTCCTTTGTTCAACTGTCATGTTGAATTCATTATACTATTCTTACATCATTGTGCCACTTTCCATCTATTCATGCATTTCAGGGGTGAGCTAAAGTGGTTTCTTAATACCACCCCTGGGTACTGAAATGAATGAGGTTGTGACATGTTATCGCTCATTAATAGCATGGTTTCGAATATAGGCCCTCAACCCCTTGTTATCTAGAAATCTCTTTCACTATCGAAATAAATTGAGACCTTCAATCTTGGATCTCTATGAATGGTTTGATCTTGTCTATTGAATTTTCATTTCAAACCCAAATTAATCTCAACTATCAATTTAAAGGGCCGTATAAATTCTACCCCTATATAATCTCGCTCAAAATTTTGAAGTTGAAATTCCTGGTAAACATTTTAAGATAATTCAAAATTCAAAATTTGTTACCTAAAAAATATAATGTTATGACATGATGGAAACTTTAGGTTTGGTATATTGTTATTTTCTAGTAGTAACCCTATAATAAAGGCTTTCTTCTATTCCATTTGCAGGGAATTAAATACATTTTCCATTTCTTATTCATCAATTTTATCCAGGGAACAAGGGACCAAGAAAGGCCTAGAATTTGTCTTTATACGAAGAAAACAAAACAATGTATACCATTGGTGGGTCACACACAATATAAACCATCTTCTTAGGCAAGATACACATTCCCCAAAAACAATTTTAAATTCTTGTTTTTTCTCTGTTGTGCGTAAAACAATATGGCAAAGAGATGTAGTATATAGTGTATCGAACCTAAATTGAGTGAATGATAGGGAAAATTTGAACTGAATGGAACTCAAATAGATCCATTGTAAACCATTTAATATTGAACAAACACCTACAAGAACTACATTATCTATATACATAAAAAAACAATTCTATTTACCGAAGACATTATGGGGTCGATCCCTCCATGGAAGCACATGTGGGGTCTGTCTCTCATTGTAGAGGTCTTATCTTCTGTGCACTATCCTTATTAGTAGGTGGGATCCATCCAATGCAAATTTCAACGGGTTTCTCCTCTGTGCACTCTCCATACTAGCAAAGGGGGTTCAGCCAATGTAAATATCAGTGGTTTGATCCTTTGTGCACTCTAATTAATGGAAGGTGGGGTATACCAATGAAATGGTCAGTGGTTTTGTAGTTCATTCACTTGGTTGGGGGTTTTTCACCATAGTGTGTTTTTTATGTTTATTTTTTTCTTTTATTTATTTTTTATTTGTTATTTGTTTGTAATATAATTTATATTTAAATTCATAAATAATATGTGTTATATCGTTATATATAACTCCCTTAACCTATAAACCCCCCTAAACCCATAGGAACTAAATCCATAACCCCTAAAGCCCTTAACCCGCCAATCCCTAACTCGTAACCCCTGACGCTAAACCATGTCCACCAAAATATACATTTAATGTGTTAAACCTTGTAATGGTTGTCATATGAAACTTCCATATTAAATATTCCATATAGGGTCTGGGTAGTGGTTTTGGATCATGCACATGATTCCTATGGTGGATGAGGGTGGAGGGTTAGAAAGTTACGAAAGTTATTGGGTGGAGGGTTAAAAGGTTTTGGTAGATTATCAATATCCACTGATAGTTAAAATCAATCAACACATGCTCAATATGGATTAGTAGGTTATAATATGGTGGGTAATGATATAGATCAAGGTCAATGACTCCTAATCAACCAATGATACATATAAGAAAATGGAATAAAACTTAACAAAACATAATTAACCCATATAAGAAAATACTTTAAAGAGAATAAATCATAGAAAATATATAATCACATGCCCCAACCGACATTTCAAAAATTCAATATCATTGATCTTATTCTTTATTCAAATCCACATCTATATCATCTGGTTTAGAATCCAGTTCAAATTCTATGTTGAAAGGATTGGCCATAGCAACATCATCATCAATGTGATTTTCAATAATTTCATTGTTGATATGATCATCGAGAACATTTCCATCTACATGTAGCTTAACTTCTTCATATTCTTCATCTAACAAAACTACTTTCTCCTCTACATCATCTTCTTCTTCAATATCCTCTTCTTCCACTACATTATACTTTACATGCCTTCCTCTTGGATCATATCTAACAACATATGAACAACCTGCTTTACCTAGAACCTTTGAGTAAAATACCTGCTCACATTGGTTTGGAAGAACACGAGACTTAGTACTTGGCTCAACCATCCTTTTATTAACCATGGTAAATCCATTAGCATGGACAATAATAGTTCTTTTAGGATCATGTTCATTCATCTGTAACCTATACCATTTGACCTCAAACATAAATAATTTAAAGGATTTAAAGTCACAGTCAAGTATATCATCCAAATACCCCCAATATCTATTTTCAAATACCTCTATATGCCTGCCACTTCTAGAGGAAATATTAGTGACATGAAATACTCTTGTTATCCAACAATCATAGGTTTTCTTCTTGTCATCCAACTTTTTGATGCAAAATTTATGACCATTGCACCAGATAGCCTTATGGTGTTTCAACTGCAATATGTCCAACACATAAAAAATGCATTCTCAATTAATAAGAATATTTAGAATTAGTAAATATTTTAAGAAAATAATAGACCACATACATTAATATAATGGAAAATGAGTAAAAAATGCGGGTGAATATGCTTATATGTTTATCATTTAAACCATATGCTAAATCAATTTCCCTATGTGTAATATTTATATCTTTATTACGATGAGCCTCTTTAACCAATGTAGCCACCCCTTCCATGATAACCTACCATAAAATTGTATACATTGCTCTATCCATACCTTCATCCAATCAAGATTTTTTTCAATGTATAAATGTAAGGCATCCCACTCTCGTCCAGTTGTATGAAAAAATAACAATTCATAAATAATTAGGTACCATGTAAAAGTTTAATAATTCATGGAAAAGAAAAAAATTAATAGATACGATATAAATACAAATGAATAGTCAAAATTATTATATAACTCTACCATCTAATCACCTTTCACTTTCCTCATTCTATCTTTCCCCAATAGCCCCCCCGGCCCCTTTCAAATTTTTTGATAGAGTTGATATCCCAAATGAGAGGCACATTCATATATATTGCTAATTTAGGAATATATTGACTAATATACACCAAGGATTGATATACAATATATCCCTCCACCATGGAACCCTCATGATGTTCTCTTTGTCTAACAAAAGCCTCTAACATTTTAAAATTCCTCTCCACTATACACATTGACCTTGTGTTTATAGGTCCACACATTTCAATCTCCTCAACTTGGTGTATGAGGTAGTGTTCTCGCACATTGAAAAAACTCAGAGGCGGGTACTTTTGAATTTCACACATTAGCCAAGGAATTTATCTCCTCCAATACTTTATATCTTCTTTATGGAATTCTTTAGAAGACAACCACCTACACATAATGCAAACAAATCACATGTTTAAGTATATGCATTGCAAGTAAAACACACGTCAACAAGTTTTTCAACAAATATATTGCATAGAAAATGTTAATTACCTCATGTATTTTCCAAGATCGTATATGACTTGTTTTATGTTGTTTTCAAAGTTGTTTGGAAAAGATACAGATAGAACATATTGTAACAAAAAATGAATCATTATAAACATTAGAGGTAGAACATAATGTAACAAAAAGGTTAAAAAAAAAACCAAAAATATGTATACCAATATAGAATTATAACAAAATAATTACCTTAATGATGGTATGCTAGTCATGAGTTTTTACCTCACCAAATTCACCTTTCTTCATTAAGATATTCTTTATGTTTGAAGCAAATATTGTGTGAAATTTAGTTTTCATAATGACCTATTTTACAACATTTATTTTCTTCTTTGTATGTAACCATGGAAAAATATCTTGATGTACATCATTATTTGAATGAATCACATTTTGCATTGCATGATTGGCATCTTGAATTTCACTACAATTTTTGACAATTTTTTGTTTGTCACTCAATATTCCATCTAATATTCTCCATAATGATTTTGTTACATTCTTTCGGATATGCATTGTATCAAACAAATGAGATATTTGTAAGTGCTCATAGTAGGGCAACCTACTAAATTGTATAGGGTATCTTTTGATTCCTTGTGGAAGCCCATTAATGCCTTGAAAATATTTATGAAAAATAAATGAGATTACAACAATAATTGTTAGATACAATAAACAAAATTCAATACAAATTAAAATTGTAAAACATTAATATATATGATACATACACTAATTTCTTACCTTGATGATTTATATTTTATTCCAACTTCCATAGGTGAGGAGTCATTCTTCGTGGTTTTATTACAGACTCTTCTTTCAAATTGAAAAGATATTTTTCAATAGTTTGATACCTTGAATAATGAGATTTCATCCTAGGACCACATACTATGTTGGACACACCTACCACACTTAGAGGGGGGGGTGAATGAGTGTGGGGCTCTTTTTCCCAAAACTTCCCTCTTGCACAAAAACTCATCAATTAACATTCAACATTTGTCATTTA